>JAOTQH010150976.1:0-15242 GCA_025631255.1 Cornus kousa
ATTTATTTACACAAATTCTACCATTACAACACTATACAAGTTACACTTAATTTTTTTTTTTTTTTTTTTTTTATAAATAAAAGGTACATGATCATGTTTCTATACAAAAGACAACAAAATAAAAGTTCTACTCCAGTCTTAATTTGCGATGGGTTGTCGCCCTCCCCTTCTTTCCCAAAATCAGAAAAATGTTATTTAATGGGGTGAGCATAAGCTCAGTAGGAGGTATCTATGACACACCTCTTATGACTCCGTGAATCCAAACAATGAATAGCAATAAAGGGAACGGGATCATGCTATACTAAGGAATAATACAATACAATTTCAAGGCTAAAAACAAATAATGCCGTGCCATGAAATATAATGTCATGCTATGTCGTTCCCCATTTCAAAATCACTTCCATTCATCACTTTTCAAACCGTTAATGTAACCCGCCCCTTGGTACCCCCTTGGCGACACGAGAGAAGGATTGACCACTATCCCTGACCCTTGGTACCCTCGCGACGTCATTTGGGGCCGGATAGCTCAACCACGCTAAAGGGTTTCCCTAGTTCCCTCTAGGTCACATTAACACAACGAACCCTCGGTACCCCCTTGGCATCCGGGTTTTCACAAAACCTTTCGTCAAAAAACTTTTTAACAAAAATAATTTTCTTTCCTTTTTAAATCATTTTCCCATTTCTTCCCGATACTTATGCATAAATGTATCATGTCATTTCATGCCATGTCAATACTCAAAATCATACATTTATTTCAAGTCTAAACCACTTAGCATGCTTTACAAGAATTTTCAAAAAAAATACAACATGCTTGCATTCAACAATAATCAAGCATAGTAAGCATTTAGAACATAAAATTAATTCATACAAGCATGCTATTTCATGTAATTTCAACTAAACATATAGTTACATACTTTCTTTACAACAATTTAATCATTTTAAAAGAAAAATCAACACAATTATCATGTTAGACAACAATTCAAGAATGAAAATTCACAAAGGAGCAAGAAATTGCGCATTAAAATCCCCTACCTCAGTTGGATACAAAAAACCTCCAAATGGGTCCAAAAATTCGAAATACCTAGGGTTCGCCAGATGAAGAATTGCTTACATCAATGCGTAGATCTTGCCGTGCTGTCTGTTTTGTCGCAAACGGCACCCAAAAATTTCAACAATTAAAGAAGGAATTAAAGATTGAAGTTTTGAAGAAAAAAAAGAAAATAAAAAAGAAAGGAAAGTGTGAGAGGAAGAAAGTGCCAGGGAGAGAGAAAATTGAGAGACCAGAGTGATGGCCTTTTGGCCATATATCCAATTTAAGTGGTGGTAGGTCCACCACTAAAGTTAAAAGCATTTTTTCTTTTTCTTTTTTTCCTTTATTTTCTACCACAAATATACATATGCACACAACAACATTACATCCACATAAAACACAACAAATAATAATAAAAAAATGAATGAGATGCAAATGGACCCGAATAAAACCCCCATATGTAACAATTCTGGTAAAGAGTTCCACCCAGGATCGTCCGGCCCGAAAATGAAAAAAAATCAAAATAACAATCCCTGCATTTCAAATAGTCCTGAACTCAATGAAAGACCTCAACCAACTCTTGGATACACCCGACACACCCCACGGTGTCCAGCACATAAAACGAGAAAAGAAGAAATTACCCTAAAAAAATTCAGAAAATTCCAGAAAATGAAAAATGAAAAAAAATATATGGAAACATTACAACCTACCCGCCTTAAAGAGATTTCATCCTCAAAATCTACCTTCCTTAAAGAAGGAAGCTCACAGCCACACACCTTCCCAAGAAACCTCACAAAACCCCCAAGACCATAAACTCACCAACATTATTATCTTTGACACCAGACGTAACCAGGAAATCAGAAACCACTGCCACTGATACCCAATGCTCACCATCCTATGAGGGTACTTATTTTTCACAACTTTGCAACACAAAACCAACTCAAAATGGACATCAGCCACTTAAAACTGCCACGAAAGGCTCCAAAGCCTGAAAGAAGAATGGTCGCCTGACCACCGAACATGACAACGTCTAAGCTCAACTCATCCTCTAAAGAACACACAAGACTCCAAACGAGGAACTTCGTCCATCTTATAATCAAGCTCAACTTAGATTTACACATCTCTATCAGACCAGCACTCGCCACTTAACACACAGCTACACCACTACATATTGGTATAAGCAACCACCAACCGCACCATTCGGCAATTATTACACTAGATAACTTTTAGAAGACAAAACAACCGATTTCCAAATGATTACATAATCATGAGTCACCAGAACAATAAAACGTACTATTCTGTATCCTGGACACAAATCCTCAAAATGAAATCCTCAATAATGAATGATTATACCACAAACTCGTTATCGGACACTTAGTCCTACCTAGCACACTTCGTTAGCCGAGACAAACCATCTGAATCTACCATGTCATACCGACACATCTCACAATACTGTACTCTCACTGCTCCTGATAAATCAAACAATCAGTGACCTTTGACCCGACATCATGCTAAAGAAGGACTGGTTTAAGAGAAATGGTTGGCCAGGCCATTCTCATCCTCAATCCGATCTCAGTACAGACGTCGTTCCTATCCTCAGGTCTAAACCTCAAAAATAGTCACACACAGTCCATAAAATAACCATGAGATCCATTCACTATCAATCCATCGCCCTACTCAACCTCAACAACTATAAAGTCACATACTTACTCTAAAAATCCCAATCGTACTTTAATCTCACATCTCCTAAAAAGCTAGAAAATAACACAACACCAATATCAGGTAGGCAACCCCATAACATCATTCGATTCAATTTTTACTTCTCCAAAACACCCAATACGACCGTTTTATGCCTAAAACCTCAAAACCAAAGTCAATCACTTTTATTATCCCTCCTTAATAGAATCACGCATTCACTATCCGCTGCATAGCACTTAAATAGTACCAATAATTATCCTCAAGACACTGCTCAAATCAAACATCAATAGAAACACCCAAGTAAATGACTCATATCACATCACCTAATCATCCTCAACCGCCATTCACGACACATTTCCTAGCCATCACTACTAATACTAACCTCTATTCGATAACCTGTGCGTCACATTCTACCCGTACGTCAAAACCACTCTCAAAACAAGCTTTCCAAAAACCAAAGACTTCACCTCCTTCCGTAGGAGTGAGTCAACTCATTCAACCAAACCTTTACTGGTGAACTCTAATAGTGTCACAAACCACACACAGGTCTATCCACCTACGGACGCTGATAACTCCTAAAGGAAGAATAAGAATTACGACAAACGACGCTCTCGCCAGAGTTAGAACAGGAAAAAAAAGTAATGAACCCCACTCTCACAAGAGACTGACGACTCGCACTTGAATGCGCCCGACAACCTGTCACATGCTACTCACCAATCGCCTAACCTTGGACACCCAATTTCATATAATTAAGATGAAATGAACTCCTTACACGTAAGGGGAAGAACCAACTGGAAACAGATATGAAACTACGATCTCAATTCTAGGCGACCTCACCACTAACGAATTCTCATACCCTATCGACACAAAAATTTCGCATACGATACTCTACAACACCTATGCCAACCCAAACCAATCAGATAAGAGCACTGACGCTCACGGCACACTAACGCCAGAAATAATCACAGCCCTTCGGACACCGCGTCCCGTTCTACTTAGAATCAATCACTCCCAATCGACAACCTTTATGCCATAAAATGACACTTTGCCATCTTTGTCATCTCTACCTACCTAGGCAACACCGCCTCGATCACCCTGCACACAAAAGCCATGACCTCAGTCACAACAACCCACTGACTCTTCAAAAGAAAAAGATACCTACCTAAAAAAACCTCGCTCTCTTGTTCTAAAGACTAGGCTAACCATAATTGCCTTAATTAGTGCACAATCTCATTACTTACTTAACAACATACAATAACACTTACAATCCTAAACAACATTCGGACCATACCTCAAATTGCTCCACTCCTCATCACTAAACATCGCACCATAACACCTTCATTGTCACTCATCCAAATCAACAATTCAAACCTATCATCCCACCGGACCAACAAGTCACTACCAAGCAATCCTTCTCCCAAGATCCTTAAGGTAACACCATCATAACAAGAAAATAACCATTACTCTCGATACTCCCCATAATGATCACTGCATACTACTAAAAAAGAACCTTAATACGATAATACCATACCGATAATTTCTCAAAACAAAAATGAGCATAAGGCCCAGAATACTCAACACCCAACTGTCGCCTCAATACCATTAATAATGCCATCCCGATAACTTAATCCACTCCTCCTAAGGTGATCCACGTGCCTAAATGAGAAATTCTAATACTCTAGGTTCAACATCATTGCTTCCCTTCTTCATTGTTCCTTAGAATACTCTTGACCCCGAAAAAAAAAAAAAATCAAATGGGGCTACCAACTAACTTAGAAAATCAACCTCGTCCCAATCACTCCAATCATTAGTCTATCTTTTTGGATCCTCAAACACCGAGCACTATCTCCTGATACGTCAGACACAATTGAAATACAACCCAGACCCACAACTTTCAAATTCTAAAACATAATTCATTTGATAACACCATACTCACTAGCTATCACTTCATCCATAAACAACCAAGCACTTTAATGACCCCATACTACCTGCCTTATAGTGCAATCCTATTATACACAACTAAAACTAACCACTATACACCACCTCGAGACCCTCTAGACAGTCGTACTAACCCAGAACTCCACTTATCGACCGAGCCATGGAATCAACTCATTGAGAGTTAATTACCCATAGCACACTCCTGTAGTTCTCCGATACTAGGATCACCCATCGACAAACCAGTCTCTATGACAGCCAGAACCAACATGCCCCCTAGACTGTACCAAAGGATTCATATCTACAACTCATAGACTATATTTGTGACGTAAACAATCTCTATCATACCTATCACGTTCGGTTCGTTAAGAACCTCCGCACTAAACCATAACCCAAGTCACTAACATTAACCTATGGTCATACCAAAACCCTCACTCGCACACCTGACCTCCACGGTCACCAGAACCCACACACCAGAGCATGAAACTCTCACACAACGCAGTCACGATGCCTTGAAATATAACCCATTTGAAGTCATGCTCTAAGCACCACACAAAATGCAACAAGAGAATAAAAATAGCTATACACCAAATAGCTCAATTCACAAGCTAAAAAATCAAGCCATCCGTTCGATAAGAACTGACACCCAACCACACTGGAGCAACCAAGCTCCTCGCCAACTCAGGTCAAAACTCACGCAACCATCCCATGCTCAACCGCATAAACACATAAAAATATAGATCTGTACGTATACAAAATGAACGAAACCACAATACCATGCTCATTACTTGTCACATTATCATAAAGAAAATTGCACTGACTGTGCTTACTTATCGCCACCATCGTATATCTCATACTTTCCGCCTCATCATATATAGCATGCTTACAGTTACCATAAACACTTCATTTACATGTATTGACAATTTAAACATGTATGCACTTAGCAAATAGGCATGCCTTTCAAAACAATAAACATTTAAACAGGTAACAAGTAAGTATGCTTCTTAAACAATTAAGCACGTTAACACATAGACATATAAATGATCCAAGTCAACTTCTACCCCTCCTAGGTAAGCCACTACTCGTCGTCCAAAAGGTATTCGAACTTAAGGCTCTGATACCAAATTTGTAACAACCCTAAGCTGATACCAATTATATATATATATATATATAATAAAAATAAAAAAAATAAAAAAATCGGCATGACCTCTGCTAAAAAGAGTCCTATGCCAACCTACTTAAATGCGAAAAAAAAAATTGCAATGGCCTTCCTTGGCCCTTCAAGACTTATTCAACATGTCCCAACACACAATTACAAATAAATAAATAATAATAATATAATACATACCCAAAACAACAACATCGACAACCTACTCAAGATGACCCATCATCATCATCCCATTCAACACAAAATATTCGCATAGTTTCGCTTCCCTCCAAAATACCAACAAGAGTTATAATTTATAATACATGACCATGGCTTGCAAAATGTATACACTTCGCTATGTTTTTAAGACTTTACAAAAGTGTAGCAAATATACAAAAGATAGCAAAATATATATATTTATATTCCTAGTCCTCCTTAAATTTGTGAAGGGTCTGCGTCTCCTACTTCCTTCTCGAGTCCTTAAAAAAAATGTTAAATGTAATTGAGTAAGTAAATTGCTCAGTAGGTGGTGCCTAAGACACACCTCTTATGGCCCCGTGAATCCAAACAATAAATAGAACAATAGGGAGCGGGGTCATGCTAAGCCGGGGAAAATACAATATCAATTCCAAATTCAAAACAAGGAAATATCATGCCATGAATGCAATACCATGCATGTCACTCTCTATTTTAAGAAAACATCCATCACTTCACAAACTGTTAATATAACCCGTCATTTGGTGACTCCGCAGCGACATAAGAGAAGGATTGACTATTGTCCCTGACTCTTGGTACCTCGGCGACGTCATTTTGGGCCAGTTAGCTCAACCATGCTAGGGTGATTTCCACTAGTTCTCTTCAGGTTACATTAACACACCAACCTTTTGGTGACTCTGCAGCGATCGGATTTTCTAAAAAATCATTTACCAAAATTCTTCCCGAAAATCCCCTATTTTTTTTCTTTTTTACAATCATTTCCCTCCATCCATGCCCAATGATATGCATATGTGTCTCATACCTTTAATATCATGACAATAAAGGATTTTCATCTAATATAAATAAGCATGCTTTACAATAAGTTCCAAGAAAATTATACATGCTTACACACACATCATTTCTAGCAATTAACAACACAATAAGTATTGAAAATCAACACCTAAGCATGTTTTGCGTACAAATTAGCTAATACATAAAATTAAGAGCATTACAAATCACAATAAAATCATTCTAGGGGTAATTAGCATCAATTATACATGTTAGCAATAATTAATAAGAAATTGACTTATAAAGGAACAAGAAAATATAGATTAGAGACCCCTACCTCAAATTAAGCCAAAAATCTCCAAATGGGTCTCAAAACCAGAATCCCTAGAGTGCACTAAAACTGAAATTGCTTATATGGATGTGAAGATCTCACCATGCTCTTCGAATTGCCGCAAACGGCTTCCAAAAATTCCAAGTATTGAAGGAGTAATCAAGAATTGAAGATTGGAAGCCAAAAGAAAAAAGAAAAATCTAGAATGAGGGGGAAGAGAGAAACTAGCGGGGAGAGAGAGAATGAAGTGAGAATTGAGGGCAAAAATGCCTCTTTGACCAATTTTAACAAAGGTGCGGGTCCTACTATTTTTTTTTTTTTTTCCTTTTTCTTTTGTTTTCATTTTACACCACATATATACATATGCACATTTAACAATTTCACAACCTTATATAACATATTAAATAAAATGATTATGATACAAATGGATCCAAACAAAAACTCCATACGCAACAATTCCGGTAGCGGGTCCCACCCGGAATCGTCCAATCTAAAAAATAGAAAAATACCAAAATGGTTACCCTTGCATTTCAAAGAGTCCTGAACTCAATGAAATACTCCAAATAACTCTCGGACACAACCGGCACACTCCGCAGTTCCCGGTACGTTAAACTGTAAAAGATGAAAATGCCCTTGCAACAACAAAAATTCCAGAAAAATGGAAAACGATGAAAAATGGAAATATTACAGTTTATGCAAGATCAGAGGAGATTCGTTTATTGCCAGATTTGTCGGGGATATGATTTAACCCTTTGACTTTCTCAAATTATGTCAAGGTTATCCTTACCATGTTGAACCACGTCATCTTATCTTATCTTTGATAATGAAATCTTATCATTCTTATCCAATGGAAATATCATCGTTCAAAAGTCGAAGAGGTATGGCGGCTGCTCAACACGTAATTGCCTCTATCATTAGGTCAAAGTAGGTTAGGTTTATTTTTCTCTATCACTTTCTAATCTATTTTCATACATTTTATATGCGGATGTATATACCAATTAAGGGAAGGATTCAAAAACACCGTTATGTGAACGGATCGGATCCTCTCCAAGAAAATTTGTCTCATAGCATCTACAAGTATTTAATTCTATGTACGGCTGTTAAGGCATTATATCAACAACTTAATTAACTAATAAATGTGGTATTGTTTCAAGAAAATTTGTCTCCTAACATCTACAAGTATTTAATCCTATGGGCTGTTAAGGCGTCATATCAACAACTTAATTAAGTAATAAATACTTATTCATAAAGGAAAACGTTTTGAAATATTGAATAAGTTTTTTTTCCGTGTAATTTACTCATAAACAAAAAAATTTCTTCAACATAAAGGAAATAAAATATTGAATAAGTTTTTTTTCCCTGTAATTTATTTCTCCTTGCATCATCGCCTCTCTTCAAACTGCTGTTATTTATAATTTTTTGTGTTTTTCCATGACCTTTTCATTTGGCTCAATCATGTTTTAATTAATGGGAAGATTTCATTTTTCTTTTCTCATTTTCTCAAATCTAACTCCACAAGTTAGATTTATTTAGCTTTTTAACATGTATATTTATTTTAACATATTTATTTCCTTTATGTTGAAGAAATTTTTTAAATTGAATTCTAAAATACTTTAGACCTCTTTTGCACGCAAGGATTTATATAGCTTTCTTTAATGTTAGTAAATCAACGTATTTATTAGTTAATTAAGTTGTTGATGTAGTGACTTAAGAACCGTAGGATTAAATACTATGCTAGGAGACAAATTTTGTAGGAAGGATACTATATTTATTAGTTAATTAAGTTGTTCATGCAAGGCCTTAACAACTGTATGATTAAATCATTGTAGATGCTACGAGACAAATTTTCCTAAAAATGATCTGTCCCAGTCTCATAATCTACTATATAAAGTAGTATACAGCAATAATAATTTTCATGTCATAAACTTCAAGATGGCTTTTGCTATGTTATCTTTAAGCCATCTATGCATTTCCAATGCACGCCCACATGGTAGACAGCTTTTTTCGCAGAGAACATCTAGCAAGGTCTGTGCCTCTCTCATTGGTGCTAAAGCTTCCACTTCCATTCAGACGGTTGTTCGGAGGTCGGGAAATTACAAACCTTCCATTTGGGAACATCATTATCTCCAATCACTCTCTAGTGTCTATACGGTAATGTAAATCTATATATACTACATTTTCTTCAATTTCAAATTCAATCATGTGCTCCTAAACATAGTTATGTATGTTTATATATATATATATGTTATTAAGCCTTAATAATTAATGTAGGGTACACAAGGAGAGCCGAAAAGCTGAAGGAGAGAGTGAAGATGATGCTTGAACAAGTGATGATCGATCCATTGGATCAACTTGAACTTGTGGATGTTTTGCAGAGGCTTGGACTATCCTATCACTTTAAGGATGAAATTTCTACAATATTGGAAGTTATATACTCCAATAATTGCAACTGGGATAAATGGGAGGGAGAAAATTTATATGCTACAGCTCTTCAATTTAGCCTCCTCAGACAAGAAGGGTTTCATGTCCCTCAAGGTAGTTATGCAAGTATTTTTATTCATTTATTATTATTATTATTTATTTTTTGGATCCCATAATATTTGTCTACTTTGAGAACTGTGTGACTCACAAACAATTTTCAAAGGAACAAGTATTATGGGACAAAGAGAGTATTTTGAAGTAAACCACTTCACTATCTAACATATCTCATTATTATTTTACCATAATTGGGTGTTGGGGTTTTGTCTTAACTAATCTACTAAACCTGCGGCACCCCAACATGGATCGGGTAAAAGTCGGATTATGTTCGCAGGCGTGACCCTTAAGAAATTATTTGTATTTGGAAATAATCGATTCTGAAACCTATACCTCATGAAGCATCATGATCTAAGTCTTTTCCAACTAGACCAACTCATTAGGTTCAAAAAGAGAGTATAATATATGTCATGTAATCTCCTTTAATTTTATTGCAGATGTTGTCAAGAGTTTCATGAGTGAGAATGGAAAATTCAAGGTATGCCATTGTGGAGATACCAAGGGACTTCTATGTCTGTATGAAGCTTCATACTTTTCCATAGAAGGTGAAAGCATCTTGGAGGAGGCCAAAGATTTTACAACCAGACATCTCAAGAAAAATCTCGAGCAGAATATATACATGGATCAAAATCTCGCAATGCAAGTAAGTCATTCTTTGGAGCTTCCACTCCATTGGAGGATGATAAGATTAGAGAACAGGTGGTTCATAGATGTATATGAGAGAAGCGCTGACACGAATCCTCTGTTGCTCGAGTTTGCCAAATTGGATTTTAACATGGTGCAAGCAAAACATTTGGAAGAAGTGAAACAGGTGGCGAGGTAACAATTAGTAGCAATTTAATTTTTTATTTTTCAATTTCAAATTAAATTAATAGCAAAATTAAAAAAAAATACTTGATTCATGACCCCCGAGGAGGAACATCTTTCTTTCTAAATAAAGGTGACATATCATGTATGGATCCACGAGGAGGAACATCTTTCTTTCTAAATTAAGGTGACATATCATGATATTTGGACCCATTAGTAAATTTGGTAACAATTAAACCCACCTTACAAAATATGTTATTTTTCTTTTCTTTTGATTTACTTATTTTTTTAATGTAATAAAAGGACACGTACGTTAGCTAATAACAGAATGTCACATCAGTAATAAGAAAAAAGAAGAAGAAAAAGAAGAAAAATAAATAAATATATAAATACAAAGTTCATCTCATGTATTAAAGAAAAGTTTTGTTTGTAAGATTGTAACTGTATGATACACCAACTCTAAATGGGTCGCTCCAAAGAAACACGAACACTTCTCAGTCATACTCGAGTTGGAATCTAATACTGTTCAGACACTCTTCAAAATATGTATTCGATACATTATATATGTGTTCATAAATAAAAATTAATTTTATTATTTCGAACTTTTCGTCGACATTTTTCAGACACTTCGCCGACACTTTGCCAATACTTTCTGAACATTTCTAACACAAATGTAATCTTAAAAATAATATTAATACTATCATGACAAAGTAACGAAATAATGGTATATATAATATAAAAATCATTACAATAATGACGTAATTTTATTTTCTAATTCATTTAATAATAACGCTTAGTAAAGAAATTATAAATGAATTAAAATTTTATAATACTATTATTGAATAAAAGTATAAAAATAAAAATAAAAATTTATATTTATATGAAGTCGTGTTCACGTCGTATCCGTATCCTATTTTTTAAAATTTGATGTGTCGAATCGTGTCCATATCTCATAATGAGTTGTTTATAAAAGAATAATGATTTGAAGACAACTTTATTGATTTATATTGGTGTAAATTCATGTTAATGCAAGTTTACGATATTATGATGTCATTAATAATATCACTAATTTTGTGATGCCATCAATTTATACGTACATAAAATTAGTCAGATTTACTTTATTATGGAACTCTCTGTCATTACTCTTTTTAAAATTATAGTCATAAAGCGACTAAATTTCTTTTATTGTTTGGATTTTTTTGTAGGTGGTGGAAAAATATAGGCTTTGCAGAAAAGTTGAACTTTGCAAGGGATAGGTTGGTAGAGAATTACTTTTGGTCTATAGGTGTATTTTCTGAGCCTCAATTCGAATATGGTAGGACGTCGGCCGGGAAGGTCAACGCTCTTATAACTGCAATTGATGATGTTTATGATGTGTATGGTACACTAGAAGAACTGGAGCTCTTTACTGATGCCGTTAAGAGGTTGGTGATGATGAAAAGGCCCGAATTAACACTCTATTTCCTTTAAATTTATTTATTTATTTATTTTTCTATTTTAACTAACAATTTCATTTCATACGATTTAGGTGGGATATCAACGCTATAGATCAACTTCCATACTATATGAAGTTGTGCTTTCTCGGTCTCTACAACTCCGTTAATGAGATGGCTTATGATTTTCTCAAGGATGAGGGTTCTTCTATTATTTCATTCTTTAAAAAAAGGGTATAATTTTAAATTAATATAATTGGTTTTATAACCAATAACTGCTATCAGTATCATTTGGCATACATATTGAAATTACCTAGACCACATTCATATGTTGTAGTTTTGGAGAACGTACTAGGTAGGAAAATAGGATTTTTTATAGACCGAGAATACTACATAGTAGGTACCTAGGTACTGAATTATTTTCGATATCTTTGTATGCTTTCTGATTTTGTTATGATCTATTGTGCAGTGGGCAGAGCTATGTGAAGCCTACTTAATCGAGGCAAAGTGGTACTACGGTTGCTATAAACCAACCCTAAAAGAATACCTTGAGAATGCTTGTATGTCAATTGCAGTTCCTCTGATGCTAGTTCATGCTTATTTTTCCATTCCATCTCCCACAACAAAGGAGGCCTTGGAATGCTTAGATAAATATCCAAGTATATTCCAGTGTTCTGGCATGGTTCTTCGTCTTGCAGATGACTTGGGAACTTCTCCGGTATGCAATGCAATACTCTTAATTACTACGTAATTACTTATTTATCTTTTTGTTCTTCATTTTTATGTTTCATAAAATAATTAAATGCTGATTTTCGTTTCTCTTGATGTAGGATGAGATGAAAAGAGGGGATGTCCCAAAATCGATTCAATGTTACATGTATGAAACAGGTGCCTCTGAAGAAGAAGCACGTGATTACATTAAGCACTTGATAGATGAAACATGGAAAAAAATGAACGAAGATCTATTTTCCGTTTCCCCCTTCTCCAAGAATTTCATTTCGATGGGAATGAACTTTGGTAGGGTGGCACAGTGTCTCTACCAGTATGGAGATGGGCATAGTGTTGAGGATGGTGAGACCAAGGGTCGTGTAGTATCATTACTTATTGAGCCTATTCCTCTAGCATGATGAAATTGAAATTATTATGTCAATTTAAGAATTAGAATCATAATTTATTAGTTAGTCAAATTGAGCAATAATACTGTGTCACAAGGTCATTTTTTTTATCATTTTATTCTTATTGATATATATGCATATGTATATAGTTTAATATTGTTGTTACTTTGCTATGCATTATTGTACTACTTTTGTCGTTCTTGGTTCAATAATGGACTTTAATTGGGTGAGTCTCCCCATTCATAGCCTAGAACCTGGTTGAGTTCATGGATCACAGGGACAAATAGCAAGGATGAATTTCCAACCTATGACCTTGGCACTCATGCCACCCATGCATATATATATATGTATGAGTTCTCTTAGGGTATCTCCAATGGACTCTCAAATTTGCCACGTCAATATTTCCCATAGCTACGTCAGCGTGTTAGAATCTTCAAATTTTAGCTATCGGATGTACTCCAATGATACATTTTCGCTCTCCAAAAATATTAATATTTTAATATTTTTTAAATTTTTAATAAATTTTATTTTTTAACTTTTTCCTAACGACTATATTTTTAAAATGGCTAAATCATAAAAAAAGTATTTAAACAATAGAATATTTATTATTAAAAACGGCTATATGTCAGTAGGAATATTTTAAAAAGCAATTTTTTTTTTTTTAAAAAAAACACTTTTATCTATTTTTTTTTTAAACCTTTTTTTGCCCAAAAAAGACTTTAAGGCACTATATGTGTCAGCCAAATATTGCCTTAACGGCTCTTTGGTTCAATTATTTTGAGGAAAAAAAAAAAAGTGGACCAATATCAGCCAAAAAACTAATTTTTTCCTTTTTTTTTTTCCAGCCAAACAGTGTTTTGGGCTAAAACACTGTTTGGGCCAAAATTAAAAAAGAAAAAGAAAACTAGCCCGCATGTCAAACCCACAATTCGCCAAACCAATCTTGGTTTTGGGCAACTTGGATCAAGATTGTCTTAATGGGGCTCACTTTTTGAATAGTCTATTGGAGCAGCCCAGTCTTCAAAATTGGCCCAACTTTGCCGAATCACTCACCATTGGACATGCTCTTAGGGTTTTATAATAGAGAGACATAGTGTACTTTTCACCCACAGTTCACGCTATTATGATTTTTTTTTTTTTTTTTTTAACACTATTATGAATTTAATTAATAGTACCTGAATGGGAATAACTTTCATGCATATGACTTACCTTCTTCATTCTGGGTCTGAAACCTTTCCAGCCAGGGTTCATGGCCTCCAAATGAATCCATGTTCCTCATTGCCAAGTCAGAGGCTTATTTTTTATTTTTTATTTTTTTTGTCCCTTTCCATGAATGACCCTAATAGGTTGGCTCAAGTGAGTAGTCACTTTTTTCTAGTACCTCGTCTAAGGTTCAATTCCTTGAGAGGGGAGTATTAACTTAAAAAATAAATAAATAAGTAAATAAAAATAAATAATAATAAAAAAAGGATAACACAAGCCCATTAGAATAGGGTCCAATTAGAAGCTTTAGAATATACAAGGTAAACTTTATAGGCCCAAGCCCAATTAGATAACAGACCTTTGAGAACCAGCCAAAAAGTCCAAAGGTTACTGAAACCAACAAACCAAGAACCATCTTGGAACAGAGCAGATGTTATAAGGGGATATTTGTCCAACATCAGATCTAGATAGAAGAATGATTGGGTATGTAGTACTACCTAATAACTTAAACTTTTAGATAAATGTGTAAGCGCCCACCCATTACAGTTGTTATCAGAACCAAGCCTAATCTTTGATCCAGTGTCACGCTAAGTGTCCAACCCGGAAGGCATCTATAAAAAGAATACTAAAAGAACTTTCAAAAGTAAATTTAATTCTATTATTTAAATTGAAAGAAGTAGATGAGTCGAGTGAAACTAAAAAAGAAAAAGATTCTATAATCAACGATCGGATAATTCATGAATCGTTTAGCCAAATTTGATCTACGAATTGGACAAAAAAAAAAAAAAAAAATGATTGGTAGGGTAACTCGATCGCAACGAGGGCGTTGCAAACTCGGGTGGGGGAGAATGTTACAAGGTGATATTTGTCCAACATCAGATCCAGATGGGAGAGTGATTGGGTATAAATAGATGGGTATGTAGCACTACCTAGTAGCTTAAACTTTTGGGTAAATGGGCAAGTGCTCACCCGTTACAGTAGAGCTCCCTGTTCCATATCACGTGAGTAACGTGGTGCGGAAATG
>JAOTQH010151194.1:0-15234 GCA_025631255.1 Cornus kousa
TAATTAAATTCTATCAAATTGCTCCATGGATTTAATTGCGTCTTGGAAGTTGTTTCTATGTTTAAATCATGGACTTGAATTTATTGTATATCCACTTGGTTATATTTGAGTAATTGATAGCATTGTTGTTATATTTAAATTCATGAGATTATACTTTCAATATCGAATGATATTGTTATAGCGTGTAACGAATCGCACACTGAAGATTCGATATTTGTCATGCCATAGTAGTTGTAGACTTAGAGCATGTATTGTATGTGTTTTCAAATTTGGTTGTGCTTGGTAGATAGTTGATATCTTCTATATACATGTTGATATATACGTTGTTGCACAACTTATTGATTTTGAAAACTTGGGGATATTGTTGTTTGGCTACGGCTAGGACTTGGTTCTAGTACGGGGGATTGTCCCTCTATATAGTCTAGTGCGCGCACATAGGGAGGTTACCCGTGGGCTAGTAACCTAAAGTAACTATGGTGTTGGTCTGATTCGGCGTGACGTCCAAGTATCCACTTTGTTTGATTTTGCATTTTATTTTAAGTTGATAACTAGATGATATTGTAACTTGTTGTTCCTTAGTTGATTTCCCGTTTTGAGTTTCAAGATGTTAACTTAGAAAAAATCGTGCTTATGCGTTGTATTGGAATTTTCAATGTTGGTTAAATTGCATCGATATTGTGATTTGTGTTTTAATGTTCAAATATAGCTTAGGAAGATTCCTTAGACTCATTGAAACATAGACGCTAGGTGGCATGACCCACTTTAGTTATTTTCGTATCTTAAGTTGTAAGTTGATACTTTTGAGAAATTATATCTTGTTGCCTTGTATAACATGCTTCTATATTATTTAAATTGCGTGGATGATGTGATTTATGTTAGAAATGATCTAAGGTAGCTTAGGATGCTCCCTGAGTCTCATCCTGACATGGACGTTAGGTGGTATGAGCCCCCTTTAACATGTTTCACCTTAAGGTGATATAATTGTACAATGCTAGGTCGATGCATGCTCATCTCCTACGAGTAGCTTTATGTCACTCACCCATGTAGTGGGGACATTTTTCAGGTACAGGGACCTTGATTTGGGATGCACACTATGCCATGGAAGTTTCGTAGACTTGAAGTATCATTTTCATGCAAATGTTAGCATGAAATGTTCCTTTTGTAGCCCAATATGTTCAAACTTGTATTATTTAATTCCATATATGTAAAATGTACATAAGTACACTCTCTTCAATGTAATTGACTTGTATAAGATGAGGCCGGAGGCCAATGACATGTATCTTGTATTCTATGCACTTTTGTTTTCAAGGTTTATTATGAATATGTTGAAAAATGCTAAGTCATTGCTTCATAACTTATGCATCGGGTGTGAGAATTCCATTCTTTTTATTTCATAGGGTTTCTATGATCATGCATGAGGTGTGGCTAAGTGCCAAACACCATTTTGTTCTAGGTTTCGATTTTAGTTCTATTTGTAGCGTTTTAAGGTATTTTTGGCCGTTGAGAGGCCATATTTTGGATCGGGGTTATTCTGAGGCCGCGAACCATTGGGACGTGTCCTAAATGTTTTTTTACGTTTGCGTGCATGTCCACATTTTACAAAACTCTCAAGTTTCAACTTTTGACCTATTTTTGGGCAATTTTATGAATTTTTATGAAAAATTCATAAATGGGGTGTCTTTTGAGGTTTCTCCTTGTTTTGGCATGTTTTGGATGCTTGCATGGGGCTAGGGATTGTTTTCAAACTTGTTCGGATCATATAGAAATCTTATAGAATGATAGAGATGGACCGGACACCATCTCCACACATTGCAGCAGCTTTTCATAGCTGCAGCAGATGTGTCGGTCGGCTGATGAAGCTTCATCGGTTGACCGACAAGCCATGAGACTCCATTTCAGTAGGCTTTCTCAGGAAATCCTTGTTTTGGCCGATCGACGGTTGGGCTTCGGTTGACCGATCCCCCCTGGAATCATTTTCTTCACCTTTTCCTTGGACAACTTTATGGTACTAACTTTGGGGGATCATATCTCATTCGTTTTAAATCTAAATTAGGTTCTTAAGTTTAAGTTCAAGATCTTGAAGTTAGCTTTCCAATGGCACCAACCACACACCATAACTCCAACTGTTGTGAGTGTTATTCCAGTTCTAGTGAGATAAGTTCGTGGTAACTCTTAAATAGAGAATGCCTCCTTGTTCTTTATTCATATCTTTTCCGTCCGGACTCAGAATCAGGCAATTTTTGAGTCTGAATTTGTTCTTTTTTTTGTTTTCTTTCCAATGGTGTGCACAGTGGCACCCATTTCAGTGTGAAATGACTATTTTGCCCATGGTTCATTTCTTTTCGGGTTTGGCACTCTTACTTCATTGCTTGGCTCATTTGAGTTCTGTGACTTCATGGGGAATCATCTTAGTGCCTTAGGGATGATGTACATCTCTTGAGGCCATTTTGCTTCTTTCGCTTTTGCATTTCGGATCCGTTACCGGGTCATCTTTTGGTTCATCACAGGATACACTGGGTTTTAAAATCCAAGGTCGTCACAATCCATGTGGAAATTAACTCATCCACACATACTCATAATTAGCAAGCAAATCTCATAATTTATTAAGAATATACCAAGTTAATCTATGCTTGTTGTAACCTAACCTCACCAACTTACATGCGTTGGGAATTATCCCCATTACTATATTTTCTTGTAGCAAAACAATTAGAAACCCTTTTACATACCTAACTTGAAATATTTAACATCGCTAACAATAGGCTATTGCCTAATTAAACAAAATATGAATAACCCACATATTGAGGTAATAACCTCATCTTTATTGCTAAACCAAGTTATACCCGTCACGGAAAAAAAATGCTTTAGGTAATAACCCACTTCCCATTTTTAAACTCTATTAGACGAGTTTATGATAACCTAATATTTCGCTTATTCTGGCAATGCACATAAGATCTTTAAAAAGAGTAATCTTCATAAATATGTCCTTAATTAGTGTAGGACTCATACTTCAACTCCTTTTAAACAACTATCCATAAATGAAAAATCTTAAAAGATTGTCAATACAAATCCTTAAGCAATGCCATACCAACATACAACCTCAAAAACTTTATTTAATACTCTCAACCAATCTTGGTTAAACTATTATTTATGCTCCATAAGGAAATAAAAATCTCATCACAACATCGGTATTCCCATACTCGATTTCATGGAAGTACCCTCTCATATCCACTTTAGTATATGAAGTGGTTACATTAACTCCATGATTTTCTTTTGCCCTTTTAAATAATCAAGAACTGAGAATTAAGTTCCTCAGTCAACGCTACTTTCCTTAAAATTATCACAAAGATCTATTAGTCATTCCTTATAAGCCATACCCTGTCGAATTTTACTGAGTAAAATAATTTCTTCAAAAGTCAACTCTTTATTTCCAAGTTGATCCATAGTTTCCTTGTGATTAATCACTGGTGTATCAGCGTTCCCAATATACCTAAACCAGATAACTTATCAACATACTAACCATTTTGTATCGTGTTGACATTCAAGAATATCTAAAACTATATTCATCCTCCTGAACAATACTGAGTGTAGAAGTAATAACTTCCTATAATTCAGTTATCTACTATATCTTGCACCTATGTTGATTAATGTGAACATAAACTATAGATCATTGTAGTCTTTGTCATTCAATCAGTGTCCACAATAAATATTGTCTCCTTACATAATGATTTAGTGTACGATCCTAGCACCTATCTTCTTGCCTCCTCCAACACTGTCCAAATTGGTGTCCTACCATTTGTTGATAAGATTAAATGATTTAACCTTAGAATGCACTAACGGACCGAATGTAGAATACAATGAATCCTAAACTTAAGCTCTGAGTAAAAAAGTATACAACGCGGAAGTTACACAACGAAAGATACCCTAGGGACACTTGAACCTGGAGTGCCCTGATACCAACTGTGATACCCCCAAATTTCCACGTGTAGGTTGGTAGGCCCACACCCGAAAATACGGGAATATCAAAACCATTTAGTATTTAAATAAGCATAAAATACAAATATGAATAATAAAGAATAAGTAAACCGCAGAAGAAAATAAACAAGTAAAAATTTCATTAATTAATAATTCTCCAACAATTACAACTTGGGAATCACGTAACTCAAGGACCCTTTAAAATGTTTTTCAATAATCCAATAACTACTTAAAAGTACACAAGCTGAATAGATGAATGATAGTCTCCTAATTGCAGATCCTCAACCTCGAGATTAGAACTTTTAATAACCTGAAAAACAAATCGTAGGTTAAACCCTACGAGCAAGTTCTCTCTACCAGACCTCTGAAAACCAATAAGTAGATCATCTCTGATCAAAACCAAACATAATAAAGTTTTAAGTTTAATAAACAATGATACGCATATGTATAAATAATTATATACAGTATAACCTTCACATCCATTAATAGTTTCACTAATTTTCAAAACTACTAAACCAATGTTAAAATGTAATCATACCTAAACCAATTCAAAACTCCTTCTCTTTTAAAGAGAAACCCCTTTAACCTTAACTCCATATTAAATAATTATTTAATCATTTAAATAATAAAATATAATTTAAGAAAAATTATATTTAATCCAAAAGCCAATAATGAATTTAATTATTTAAACCATACAGCCAATACCTAGGCTTTGACAAATCATCCATGTCTCTACCAATATTAATAAAATAATACACTAACATGTAACTACTAGATTATTTTAATTTAAGAATATCTAATCCTAATCCAACTTATACATACGACAGCCACAGATGAATTTTAATCATCTAATACACATAGCAATTTATTTATGCTTTAGCAATTCAACCATGCCATTATGAATATATTTATTTTTATATTGACAACTCAACCATGTCTCCTTAAGTATATTTATTTATACATTGTCAAATCAACCATGCCATTAAAAATATATGCCGACCCTGGATTTTTTAACCCAGTGAGTCCTGTGATGACCCGAAGCGGATCCAAAATGGGGAAGAAAAAGATAAACCAACAGTCTCTAGAGATACAACATGCCTCTAAGACACTAATGTGAATCTCAATGAGGTCACGAAACCCAAAGGAAACAAATGCGGAAGCAGCGTTCCAAAAATGAATAAGAATGAACCTGGGGGTAAAATGGTCATTTAAAAGAGAATTGGATACTACTAAGTATACCATTGGAAATAAAATAAAAAATTAATGAATTTAGACTCAAGAATCACTTGATTCGGAGTCCGGACGAAGGAGATATCAAATCTTGAAGTCAAGGAAAGGAAACCCTATCCTGGTTTAAACCAAAAATTGACACTCCCATACTAAAACTTTAATAACTTGAGTTACAAATGGAATCTGAATCTATAATTGGTACCACTGGAAAGCTTATTTTGACACGGTCAGTTTAGACTCAAGAACAGACCAATTCAGAGTTAAACCAAGTGAGATATGACCCTTTGAATAAAGATGTCTGGAGCAGGAATAGGTCCTCGCGGATGCCCGCCCAAAAGCTGCAGGGGCACGCCAAATGTGGCAGAAATACTGGAAATGAGTGGGGCCTAGCCAGTCTTGACGGGACCCCACCCGGTGCCCCTCGAGCCCTTGTGTGACAATGCCCGGGCTGAGTTCTAAGTCCATGGATGCTTCCTAATTGATCCAAGCAAGTTTCTAAACATTCCCTAACCGCATTTAGGCATCCAAAACATACCAAAACAAGGGGAGACTCAAAATGGCATCCCATGCAAGAACCTTCTCAATGTTTTCATAGTAAACCTAAAAAAAATGAAAGTGAATAGAATACAAGATATATGTCATTGGCCTCTGGCCTTATCTTATACATGTCAAATAAATTGAAAAGAATGTACTTATGTACACATTACATATATGAAGTCAAATATACAAGCTTTGTTACAAAAGGTTACAAATGGCATTTCAAGCCAACCTTCACAAGAATGGGAATCTTCAAGTCCACAAATCATCCAAGCATAATGAGAATCTCAACATTGATTCCTGAACCTAAAAAATGTTCCCACTACGTGGGTGAGTAACATAAAGCTACCTATAGGAGATGAGCATGCATCGACCTATCATTTTACAATTTTATCACCTTAAGGTGAAACATGTTAAAGGGGCTCATGCACCAAACGTCTATGTCAAGAGGAGACTCAGGGAGTATCCTAAGCTATCCTATATCATTTCTAGCATAAATCACATCACTCTTGCAATTTTAAACAACATAAGAACATGCTATACAAGCAACAAGATATAGATTCTCAAGGTCATCAACTTCAAATCTAAAATACGAAAACGACAAAAGTGGGTCATGCCACCTAACGTCTATTTCCAAATGAATCTATAGGATCATTCCTAAGTTGCATTTGAAAAATATAGCATAGATGTACTTAATAACATCAAAATTTACAATGATTCATTAAAATCATAAAACACAGATATACTTAACAACATCAAAATTTACAACGATTCATTAAAATCATAAAGCACGAATGTACTTAACAACATCAAAATTTACAATATATTATTAAAATTATAAAGCTCGGATGTACTTAACAACATCAAAATCGCCAATAACCAAAACCACAAGTCACAATTAAATATGATTGTCAACTTGGAATTGAATGCGAAACCAAATAGTAAAAGACTTGGACATCAAGCTCAGAATTCTGCCGAGACCTCAATGGTTATTCCAGGCAATAACCCGCTGGGAAGACCACCCTAGTGTGCACTCTCTCAATTGGGGAGAACTTATACCTCCCGCACTAGAGCCAAACTCTAGCCATGTCACTTATAACAACAATGTCCCAAGACTCTAAAATAAACCAAATAAGTTCACAACTTATACATAATTTATATAATGCACCAAATCACCTTCCATGCACAAGTAGTTTGAAACCATCCAACCCATGCCTTAGAGTTTAAATTCTAAAAAGCCATATTTAATGTCAATTACAAAGTGTGCAATTCATTGCAAAAGGCAACAAGATATTCCAAAAAGAAAACATGTTCTCGTGAATATAAATATAACAACAATGTTATCCGATGCTCAAAACACAACCAAGTGAATACACAACAAGTCCAAGTCCATGATTTGAACATAGAAACAACTTCTAAAGCACAAATGGATCCACGGAGCCAATAGATAGAATTTAATTAAACAAAATAATTAAATTCTCTAGATTTCAAATCAAATCCAAATTAACAAAAGACGTGTATACAATTTATATAAGCATCAATAGCATGCATGATAACAAAAATATAAACCTATAACATCCCCTACCTCATAAGAGGATTGTTCCTCTTGAATCCAAGACAAATCAACACAAATTGGCTAACCCTTCAAGGGTTATGAAGAGGAGGATGAGGGGAACAAAAAGTATTCCCAAGGTTAAGCTTGGAAATCAATGAAAGGCCCTCAAAAATCAAGGTCAAGACCTAAGGCTTCAAGCTCCATCCATGCAAGCTAAGGTTTTTGGTGGGGAAGGAAATGAAACAATGAGATGAATTGTGAGTGGAGAAATTACAAATCCTCCACTCACTATGTGATCTTACACCATGGTCAACACACACAAGTCATGGTTAATTGCACAAAAACCCTTCTTTAAAACCATAATCCCAAAGTGGTCCAAAAATAATTGCAAGACTTAATTCGGAGCATACACTTTTCACTCATCCAAGCATCCATTGTAGGCTTAATCCTAAGCCTAAACTTGTCAACCATCTAAGCCAACAAGTGCACCAATCCTAGGCCAACAAGTGGTTCAATCTCCACCCTCCACAAGTCATCATCCAAGGCATCAAAGTGTCCCCACACAAATGCCAACAAGTGGACCAATGAGAGTGTGACATTTGTCACACTTTTCAAAAATTGTAAAAAGGTCCTTTTTAAAAATATCTTCCAAATTAAATTGCAAAATAATCTCCAAGACGAAAAAATAATTACTTATAGTAATTACACAAATGACCCCAAAAGAAAGAGAAATTCCAAAGAAGTGTGCATCCACGCCCCTAAGGAAGAAAGTACACTACAAGCATGCATTTCTAAGAAAGTAAAAATAAAAATCTCTAAGAAATCATATACCATGAGTGCGTGCAAAAGTGGACACAAATCCAAACACGAAAAGTGAGGTTGTGCCAACAAAGTGACATACGGGTAAAAGACGAAAAGTGAATAGTGTCATCGAACTAAAAATGTGCAAATGACTCGATACTCAAACGAAATCGTCAGTCCAAGCAAAAGAGTCTCAGAAATCATCCCCGAGCACTCAAGATGACACTAAGTGATGAGAAACCAAACTCAGAAAAGAAAAGATCAACGGAAAAAAAATATCCGTGAAAATCTGAGAAAAAAGAAAGGAAGGAAAATGACCGGGTCATTACATGCAGCCCAGCCTGAGAGTTCTTCTCAGGCTAATATTAGAGTTTTATAGGCCCAGGTGGTGGAGCTACAGGACAGACAAATAGTGCTGCGACAGATGCTAACTGCGCAGTAGAGCATTCTCGAGGAGTTATTGCGCTGCACTCCGTCTGCCCCTTCTACTTCTACTAATACTCCTCCACCTCATACAGATTAGTTGTCTAGGGCTTTTCTGTATTTTCTTTTGCTAGATAGGAACTTTTGATTAACTAGGGCAGTATTTTTGATATATTTATTTCTTTATGATGTATTTCTGCCCTAAGTCTGTTGTTTTTAAAAGCATTGTACTGATATTGATCATTTATATACATGTTTTGTGCCTATATTATCCTATTTTCATATTTGAGTTACATTTAATTTCTTTGTTATTACTCCATATACTTGATACTCTGATATGTGTTGAAGTTTGTTGATTTTGCCAGGTACTACAAATTAAGTTTGGGGGTGATTTATCCAATTTTTCCCCTCAGTGCTTCAATTTGGTCTATCTTTGTTGATCTGATTATATGGTAATATCTTTCTAACTCTTTTGTTATCACACATTGAGGACAATGTGCACACTAAGTTTGGGAGTAAGGTAACCTTTGGGAACAATTTAAAATTTTGATAAACACAAGGACATGAAATGATATTTGATATTATAAGCATGAGTTCGAGTCTGTTGATTGTCATATATTCCGTTGCAGTCTGATGTTGGTTAGAAATGGTTTGTATGCCAAAATATTGTGAAAATGGATTCTTGAAAATTTTTGACATCAGTTGGTAGTATGTGGTCTACTCTGTTAGGATAATTATTGTTTAATGATATTAATCTCTGAGATACTACACTTTGCACATATTCACACTTGCATAAATTCTATGACATAAAAACTAGAAGTCTTGCTTTGTTTTAAGTTAGACTGAGATGAGCAGGTGGATTTGATAATTTTGATAACCAATGTATAAAAATAATATGATATAACAAAAAAAAAAATTAAGTAAAAAAGGGTCAAGTTTAGGTCTGTACCTAGATTGCTTGAGCAATTAAATCCTTAGGGGTGTGTTCTGACACCTAATGCCCTAAAACCATTTGGTCTAAGAGTCATTGGATGAAAGCTTGTTACATAAGAGGTTTAGGTTGCCTAGATTACTTGAATAATTAAGTCCGGAGGGGTGCTTTATCACTTAATGCCCTAAGACCGTCTGGTCTGGGAGTCATTGGCTGAAAGTTCATTATATGGGTAATTTAGAAAGCTTAATAGACATAACCATTACACAGTATCCTTTTTAAAAAATGCATACCTGTAGAAAAAATATAATAATGCCTTGGGAATTGGAATTTGAAAAGTTTGCCTGTGAATTGAAGAATAGCAAGGGCTAAATGCAAGCATGGACAGTAAGCCACATGTTTGACAATAAGTTCACTATTAAAGTGTTTTGGAGATTGAAATTATTGAATGAATGATTAAACTGACATATGGGGACCATGGCTGCTAAATTGAAATTGGAAGTTGAAAGTTTTTTTGATTATATGATTGGTTGTACCTGCTATATTTGACTGATTAATGAACTGCAGGGATATTTTGATTTAAAAATAGGCTTGAATGAGCTTATTGTGCAATTAAGGCACTGTTTGAGATTTTACGGGTACCATCACTGAAACCTTCACGAGACTATAACTCGTCCACTAGGGGTAACCTAAGGGTTTAAAGGCTTGTTGCATAGGCTAAATGCAACCGTGATTCCCACGAAAGTGGCTTTTTATTTCTGTATTGCTAAGGGACTAGCAATATGTAAGTTTGGGGGCGTGATAAGCGCTGAATATTGCATATTTGAGCCCCTAAATATACGTATACTAAGGCCCAAAGTGATATTTCTATTCATTATTAGACTGATTTATGTTTAATGTGTGTTTATAGGTACTTTCCCAGAGAAACGGTTAAAATTGGGACTTTATAATGAAAAGATTGATATTGAAGCTTATAAAGTCATTACCGGTCATTCAGATCAAGCCGAGAGCTTAAATGGTGAAGTTTGGAAGAATTCAGGAACCAAAGCTCGAGCCCAAGTCCTGAGGCTTATGTGCCACGTTAGCTTTGATCGATCAAAGCATTAGTGTTTGATCAATCGAAGAACTTCGATTGATCAAAGTTGTTGCCGGCAGTGAGCTGTCTAATTCCCGAGCACGCCATTCTCTATCTAATTTGTGCAAGTTGTGAGATTTATCCAATCAGAGGCTGTAATTCTAACTTGGTCCTTACTCAAAGGAGTATGTAATTGTTTTATTGAACATTATTGTAGGAATATATAGAAAAACATGTTCAAAGCCATCGTTGACAAATTCCAGCTATTCCCTTAAGGGAATCTTTCAAATATGGGCCAAAAAGGTTAAATTTTATTTCTGTTGGCTATTTCCTGTAACTATTAGTACTTTGGTATCTTCTCGGGTCAGTTTTTAGATTTATATCTAGCTTAATTATTGTCCATATAATTCCATGATCATACTATTTATGTTTTTAGTATGCTTTTTGTTGATGTCAAAAGGGGGAAGAACATATATATAAATTATTTATATTTTGGGAGATGCATGAATTAAGGAGGAGTTTTTATTAAAAATATATATACTTAAATCATTTTTTTATGCTTAAATTGATTTACTGTTTGTCATCATCAAAGGGGGAGATTATTGGCGTAAGTGCCCTTAAATCACCTCTTACTATTTTAATGATTACAAACAAAGATAAAAAGTGCTTTTATCATATCTCCATTTGAGATGCAATAAAGCAAGAGCATAATTAAAGAACAAGCCATGGAAACATCAAAAAATGGATGACAAATGAAAAACCCTTATCTCATCAACAAGGGTAGTATAGAGATGGTGAGGGTAGATTTAATGTAAAACAAATAGTTTATAGCCTTTTAGTTTAAAGCTCAAACTTGCATTCATTCATACATCATACAAACTACATTTTTGTCACTTAAACTAACCGATCAGATATACAATGTGACCGCTCATATAGCTATGTAAAAAACCAAATTATGACTGATATAACCGATCACTTCAGTAATTAATCGATCAGATTGATTTAAGGGGCCGAATAAATTGCATCATATTATCAATAGGATACTAAGAATAGTGAAGTTTTGAAATTGTGAGAAACATCACGTGACCGATCACTTCACCTATATAACTGATCAGATGACATAAAGTTATCGATCAGATCACTACATACTATCGATGGGATCAAGAAAACAGTGTGTCTGGAAAAACTATAACTTTTCATGTGACCGATCAGATCATTAATGTAACCGGTCAGATGCTTTTAAAACTTGAAAGTGCAGGGAAATAGGATCTTATCCTACCAATCACTTTAGTAATGTAATCGGTCAGATGCTCCATGTATCTGATCACTTGACTTCAAGTGATCGCACAGATGAATCATATGATCAATCAGATAGGCAAAAAGTCAAAATCTTTTTTAGCTGTAATGTTATTCTTGGCCAGTTTTGAAACCTAATCTTATGTTGTTTGAGTCTCTATATAATGACTTCAAGGTTTTCATTACAAGTGTAGAAAATATAAAAAGAGAGAAACCTTGTGATCAAAAAGAAACTTGCATTGATCATTGTCTCATTCATATCTTTTGAGCTTTAAACCTTTATGCTATATTCTATATCTACAATAGGCTTATGAGCATTGATCTACGTATCAATTCTAAGAGTTTCTTTATTCCTAAATTGTTTTCTTCAAAAACCATTGTAAAGGTTGGTGTAACCCAAAAGAAGTCTAAGCGAGGTCTGTTCTCTTAGCAAGAAGATTAGAAATGGTTTGCTTCTTTTACTAGTTTATTCTCCACCTTTAAGGAGAAGCCTTATTAGGTTTTGGGAAGTCTAAAAAAGGGATCTTGAGCCGAAGAGTAGAAGTTTTCGAACCTCGCTAAATCTTGGTGTTCTGAGTTTGCTTCTCTCTCTCTTTACTTTATTATTAAAATTTTATTACTTATGTTGATTATTTATTATTGTGCTTTCAAAGATCATTTATTATCTAACTTAAATAATCACTAAATCTAATTATTTGGTATCATTCTGTTTAGACTTTATTCACCCCCTTTAGAGTCATTTACAGGGTAACAATTGGTATTAGAGCCTAATCTCTAGTATAAAGATCTAATCATTTTAGAGAATCGGTCATGGCTAATGTTAACGGTACCGTGTTTTAGGAAGGTCAATCTTTGAGTTTTGGGTTTAAGCTCGGGTTTGGATTTTGGTGTTGCCGCAAAAGGACTTATTGTTCTCCTCCTTATCCCCGTCATAACTCCGAAATTTCGTCTCATTTGGAGGGGTTCCGTTTTAGTGTCATTTGAGATTTTCATCTCAAATTGAGGTAGGGTTGGCTTATGCTTGTAACTTACACTTTCTTTTGGTCTTTTGGGATGTGGAAAATTGTAAAGCATGTATACTTGTTATATGGAATGTGAGCCTAATTGTTTACTTAGTATATGTCGATATTTATATTATTTAAGGCATAAAATTGTTATTATTTTGCCTTGGCTTACATTAGATTTAAAATTTCAAGCATGATAGAAATAAGTAAATTTTGGTATTTGGTTATTATATATTTGCTTAATCATGTTTTATGCGTAGTTGGTTTCATTGTGTTTATTTCTTAGCGTATGAATTTATATGCTTTTAGGGTATTTGATTGAAAATGTCTACTTATGTAGCTTAGACATTTTTATTGCATTGAGATGCATTAAGCTTATTTTATCACGTACGGGTCATTGTGTGTGTGGCACTTTGGCCATGGGTTTATTGTGGTCATCATTGGGTTTATGAGTGCATTGAGTGCGTAGCACGGTATTCATGGTATATATATTTATATTGGCAGATAGTGTCTATCCATTATTAAAATAGATTGACTTTTGAGTCCAAGGGTTAAGAATCCCTATTTTCACCTGCCAGTAGGGTGTGGAGGTACACCAATTTATTGTAGGTGTGGGATATGATTTCGATAAGCCCTGTGCATTCATTTTAGGTGCAGAATATGATTCCCACACAACATCATTTCATATCATGACATACGTTGTGTGAGTAGCACATAGTGAGTTCATGGGTTGTCATAGTGAGTTCATGGGTTGTGTTGAGTTCATAATTCATGGGATTATGTGGATTTGATTATGATTGTAGTTTTGTGGTTGCCATTATATGATAATGTGCCTTATGTGGTTTACGATTTATTATGTTAGTCTTTTGATGACTTGGTGTTTTAGATGCATAACTTGATTTTGTGCTTACTTGAGTTAAGTTGAGTTAGACTATCATGCTACAGAAATTCAAGTCAGGGTGTATGATTCCCTTTTTATTTCACGAAGCTTAGGCTTTAGGGTGCATGACCTTTCATTCTTGGGATGTCTAGCATTTTTGCATGTCTTTGTAATTCCAAATGACGCATTTACTCATATAATCCATTTCCTACTGAAAGACTATGCTCACCTCTTATATTATAAACATTCAGGAATGGGGTAGCGTCGGATGATTTGAATTAAAGGCTCATTTTTGGGCTCATTTGTGGACTTGTGTCTATTTTTTTCGCTTTTGGATGTATTTCAAATGTAATCATGCTATCATGTATATTTTATGATTTCAAACTTGTTGTAGTTGATGTAGTACCTTTCTTACTTTTGGAAATGTAAAACTTCACTGTACTTTGGAAAAACATGTATTTTGTCTTCAAAGGTTGTATTTGAGGCCAATAAGCCATTTTAAAGTATAATGTATGCTTTACATGTTAAATGGTTAGTTTTCATGTTGTGAATGTTTATCATTGATATTCTAGTATTTTTATGCCATATCTCATCTTGTATGACACTTAGAATTTTAGTTTTGAGGCCATAGGGTGGTTGTTGCATTTTCTAGTTTTGTAGCAAAGTTTTTTGCATTTTTCGAGTCATTTCGGTCAACCGGTACTCCATTTTACATGACCGATATATATTGCATTTAATTAAAACTTAGGACATTAGCCTTTTTACTATTGGGATCACAACTGGAAGACCGATATCTCATTTCGGTCGACCGGTAGCCAGACCTCATTTCGGACAACCGGTATAGACCTTCTATCGACCAATTTGCCTGCAGGTTAGCCAGCCTTGTTTGGTCACTTGCCTTACATGTTAGGGTCTTCATAAAGTCCCCATTGCATGTCTTCGACTTCATATGACTTGATCCAGGTATAGATGTACTTAGTATGTTGCTATTTATGTCACTTGGTGCCAGGAGGCACCATATGACCTTATTATCTTTTCACTTCCATATTTGTTTTCATATTGAGTATTGTTACCTCATTAGAAGATCTTCCTTGTCCTAGAGGTGGCATTTGCCTCTAGTGACCTCTTCTTTTGTTTTTGCCTTTGTATTTTAGACTCGATATCGGGTCAGGTTTCGGGTTACTCGTTAATGCTCCGGGTTCTCGAAATTCGGGTAATTACACGGTCGCCAAACAATTATAAAATTTTTTAAAAAAAAAAAAAAAAAAAAAGTGAAATGGAAAGTGGTAGGGTAGCTAATCGCCAAACACTTAGAAAAATTTTAATTAAGTAGTAAAGGTGGCAAGCGGCGTAATAGCCAAACGCTTAACACTTAGAAATTTCTTCAAGGTATGTTAGGAATCTCATTAAATAAAAATGGCAAATTGTGAAACATTTTAGAGAAATTCATTGCTAAACACTTGGCAAAAATTCAAGAGAATATTAAAAACAGAGAGATGCAACAAAAATATTCCTTTGTCATATAAACAT
>JAOTQH010151302.1:0-25177 GCA_025631255.1 Cornus kousa
GTTCTAGGCTAAGGAAGGAAATCCGATGTCAATGGGTTGGAAGAGATCGAAGATGTCGATAGGTTGGAAGAGAACAAAGATGGTTTTTTGGTAATTATATTTTTATCCTATTCCACGTAGGGATGGAATGCCCATTCCATTGGTAAAGAGAATGAATGATTTTGGTGGAATTACCATTCTCTGAAAATTGTGGAGAATGATGATATCACCTTTAATAGTCCACACCAAACTCAAAAATGGAAAGAAAATCATTCCATTCCCTCTTATTTCATTCCATTCACCTACAACAAACATGGCCTAATTTCATTCTACTTCAACAATTCAACTTTGAAATAATTGGAAATTACTACTTTCAATAAAAATAAATTATTTAAATTAAAATTAAATAATAAGTACATATATAAAAGAGGATTAGTTGTATGTTTATGAGAAAATGAATGAGTTGGCAGTAGTGATGGTCATTGCATTCCTATCTTATTTCATTCTTCCAAACCAAACTAGCCCTAAGAAAATAATTCGCTAGAATATGCTTTGGGACCTATACCTATGGTAGGAGTGTTCCGAATCGGCACTAAGTTAATCAATTTTCCTTGATCAAATGGCTCCTAAAGTAGCATCTAAGCGTCCTAGATCATCTGACCTTCCAATGTGTCTCCGACTCCGAATTGGGCTGAATGGCCCATTGAACCCGAGACAAAGTTCAAAAAGTATTCCCAAGTTCAAACTTGGAAATCAATGGAAGGCACTCAAAAATCAAGGTCAAGTCTGGGGGTAATTAAGTAATTATGTTTTTGATGCTCGAATCAATTCCATTTGACATCGGTCGACTGAAATGGAGTTTCGGTCGACCGAAACACCCCAAAATGCCTAAATTAGACTTTTGATTAGATATTTGAGTTCTTTATGATATGTTGTTTATTATGTGGTCAAGGTAGGTTAGGGTTATTTTTCCCTATCAGTTGCCCCTTATTTCCGGGTACATTTTGGACCATTGGAGTGTCTTATTTTCATTTTAACAACTTTTGACAATCTCAAAATATGAGAGGTATTTTGAGAGAGCCATTGAAGTGCCTATTTCATTTGGGAACGATATTTTAGCCATTTTATTTTTTGCTCATGTTGCGCTACTGCTGACACCGGCGCGTGGTAGCGCGTGAAGGCGCTTGCCACGCGCCTGTAGCTATTCCCAGCGAGTGGGAATGCGCAGGAGCTTCCCGTCACTGCTTTTCTGGCATAAAAGGCTCTCGGTTCTGGACCATGCAGGATTTTGTATAAAACATATACTTTTACATTTAGTTTGTTCTTAACATCTCAAGTTTTAACAAGAAATTAAGGGGAAAATAAAAAAAATAAAAAAATTAATGTAATAGTTACAATTTCTCAATGTGTATTCTGTGTTAGTAGTAGAGATTTATAAAAATTCAGATTTAAGAAATGCTGATAGAAATATTAGCCAATGACTAAATAAACTTCCAAAGAAATTGCTTAAAATGAAATTTATAGTCACAAGGGAACAGTTTAAAATGAAAATTATAGTAGAATTCGAATATCTCATCATATGTAATCGCGGTGTTGGTAAGTAATAGACATATTCATGTTTAGTCTAGATCACATTTCAACAAACAAATAATGTTCAAAATTGGAACAGTCAAATATTATAAATAAAAAAAATTCAAGAGTGGGATTGTTGGGTAATTCAACTTCTTATATTGAAAACAAAAATATGATTAACAAAAAAAAAAATATATAAATAAAAAAATTGTTTATAAAAAACAAAAAAAGCTATAATTTTAAATATATATATATAGATTTAGAAAGAGAAACACATTAACACGTGCCTAATATTTAATTCATGTACTTTTTAAATATACATAATAATTATATATATATATATAATTCATGTAAAAATGCATTACATTTTTATATTTTATATTTTATTTTGAGAAGGTAAATGATAGTTATTGTCATCGCTTTGTGGCGCACAGTGACATGGTTCGAGTTTTCACACGAGCAGAATAGGTGTGCAAGTGTGGTGTGTGTGAAATTTTTTGCCAAAAAAAAAGGAAAAAAAAAAGTTTATATTTATTGTCGTTTGAAGAATTAAAAAACTTAGCAACAAGGAAGAACGTACAGGTAAATCAATCTTGAGTTCATTTTTCTCTCCGTTTATCTTCATTTTAGGGGGGAAAAAGTGAACTAGGAAGAAATAAATTCATTTCATCTCCACATTAAACTTCAAAACGAGGGAAGGGTTCGATCCCGATCTCAGCCACATTGTCGTCTGCTCCCTCTCTCTATCACCTTCGCAGATCCGAATCTCAGGCAAGGAAATCTCGATCTGATCTATTTGTACACATTGCAATTTCGCATAATTCTTGATTAATTTTAGTATCAATGCTCTTTTTCTTCTATCTTTTCAATTTATTTTTGAATTGTATGTATACCACACAATCGAACAGTAGGTGCAATTATATGAGATGCTGGTGTGAATTTTTAATTCATGAATTGTACCGAACTTGATCTTGTTATTTTTAACTCAATTACAGGCAAATTAATTTAATGACTATTTATGTTTAAAAGAATTTCGGAATAGTTGAATTAAGTTTCAATTTATTTTTTTTAAACGATTAGTGTGATAAGTTTTATTGGTTGCTGAGAAAATGTAGGAATTTAAAGTTATTGGACTTTGGAATTTTAAATATTGTTGAGAAAATATATGTTTTGGAGTTTTTTTCATTAATATAGTTCTATTGGTCTTGAGAAATGGTTGAAATTTTCCTCCTTCAGCTCCTTAATCTTCTATTTCTTGCCAACCCCGTTAAACCTAGTGCACGAGGGTCAGAGGTATGCAACCTTACCCTCTCATGTGTAGCGGCTGTTTCCTTATTTTGAACGGTGACCTCCAGGTCACAATGAAGCAATCTTACCATTGCACCAATGCTCGCCCTCCATTTTTGGCAACATTAATATTGCTTATTCAACTTCACTGAACTTCTGGGCTGCGTATGTCAACTCTTTTTTACTTGGCTTTAAATCTCAGGTCTTGTCTTTCTCATAGCATTGGCTGTAATCTCTTTGGCTTCCTTTTGTACTTGTGGCTGACCCCATTCGTATGGGATTAAGGCGAGGATGATGATGATGATGATGATGATGGTTCATGACCAATCATCTTAGATGGTTATCTTCTCCTTTGAGTGCCACGAGGCATATAAGTATTTAAATTTAAAAATATTCCTAATCTTGTATCAGATATTTGCATATGTTTGTGCCTGCTTATCAGGCCTGATGAATTTATAATTATCATTCTTCCTCCATTAGATGGAATATGCATTCAAAGAGAGTTTCATTTTTCTTGCATTTTATTTTCCTTTTTATTAAAAATTCCAAGAGTAATTACGTGTATCCATTTTTTTACTCTCATTTCAGATAATTGTTAAGCTCAAGAACTGAAAGTCTTCAGTGACCTCCACGAAAGATTGTATGGGCACAGATAGTAGTAATTGGCATTTGGCACTAAACTATGACCAGTGGGTAGCACTATCTGTATCTGGTCCACAACCCCCGGCTCGCTATAAGGTTATGTTCATTCTAGAGATTAGCTTAAATTTTTGAGGTCAGCAAGATTTCATTTGGTTTAAGCAGTTGTAACATCTTCTTCCCTTCAAAGCTTCAGATCAGAACTAGTTATTTATTTTTGCTCTTAAATCCTTTCCAAATACAGTAATGATTCATCATTTTTTTTACTTTTTCTTTTTTCACGTGTTATCTATGCACCAGTTACTTACCATTCCATATATTCCTCTCTGTAGCATGCTGCAACCTTGGTTGATGGAAAACTTTACATCACTGGTGGAAGTCGTAACGGACGGTACCTATCTGATGTTCAGGTATCGGACATGATTATTCACTTCTGCATGTCAAAATCCTTCTTTCTTGGGTCTTGTCATAATTGGCTACTTTTCAGGTTTTTGATCTTAGAAATTTGGCATGGTCTACTCTAAAACTGAACATGGAACCAAAAGCTGATAAAACTACTGATGGTAGTACCCTGGAAGTTCTTCCAGCCTCTTCAGGTCACAGTATGGTAAGGTGTTGATTCATAAATGTCTTGTGTTAAAATTTTACTCTACTCTCATTTGTCCAAAGTGGTTCTAGTTGCTTTACACTCTTCACACAACTAATTTGTATATGTGGTTGTTTATGCTGGTAGATTAAGTGGGAAAACAAACTTCTTCTTCTCGGTGGTCATTCAAAGGATAATTCTGACAGCTTGAAAGGTTTGTTCCTCGAAAGCCATTTTCATACTGTTCAGAAACCACTTGAACTTCTTTTGAATCTTATGCCTTGTAGCTAACTTGTAGTGCGATTCATTGATTTGGAATCATACCACTGCGGTGTTATGGAGACCTCTGGAAAAGTTCCGGTAACTGACTGACCCCACTTACTGTAAATCTAGACTTCTATTTTTGAGCGAAGTGATTTCCATTTCATTTTATTGTGCCTTTTTTATTTAAGTAAAATTTCCTAGTTGTCAGCTGTTTAATTAGTGGAGGAACAGGCGTGTCAACCTTTCTCCTTTGCTATATGTATGTGTGAGATTAATTTAAATCTTATGATTAATTTTGCTTGGTTTGCTTATTGGGTAAACAGGTGGCTCGCGGTGGCCAGTCTGTAACATTGGTTGGCTCTAAAATAATAATGTTTGGTGGAGAAGACAGGCAGAGGCGACTGCTGAACGATGTCCATGTTCTTGATCTGGAGACAATGACTTGGAGTGCGTTGGAGACGGTGTAAGTGTCGATATCACTTTTACAGACAGCTGCTTATGTGTTTTTGTTTTTTTTTTTTGTTTTTGTTTTTTTTGCCCTGAATAGCTGCTAATGTGCTTCCAGAAGAGTTCTGCTCACATTGTTGTGCTTTTATAGGCAGACACCTCCAGTTCCCAGATTTGATCACACAGCTGCTGTGCATGCAGAACGCTACCTTCTAATTTTTGGCGGTTGTTCTCATTCAATCTTTTTCAATGATCTTCATGTACTGGACTTGCAGACTGTAAGTGTTTATTCTTTTTTGGGAATTGTTTTGGTTTTCGAATTGCATTGAAGTTTAGCATTGAAGCTGAATGTTAAATTGTTAACTTGTTTCATTTCTATAATGGCACCTTGATTTATAGAATTAGATAATTGACTTTTCTTGTGTATACTTGATGATTTTTATAATATACTCGACTCATATTCATGGTAATGCAAGCACTTATTAATTATTCTGACATAATTGCTGCCTCTGGTTTATGTGCCTGAAATATCTTCCTCATGTTTCTGATGAAGTTTATAAGCTGAAATTGTTGGCTTATGGTTTCAATTGATGCTAGCAAATTCAATCATTAAACTGCATCTATTTTCTGTTTGGAAGTTAAATTTTGACATTTCATCTCCTGTCAGTTGCCAAACTGTTATTTAGATCTATTACTGGAATACTTTTTGTCCAATATTATGTTTATGGTCTTACTCTTTGAATGTGATACTTGAGGTAATATACCTCGGTGTCAAGGTTTTACTCTCTTTAGGGTCACTTATTTTGGTGTCAGTTATTTTTCAGAATTGTAATAGAATAAACATATAAAAGTACTCATTTCTAGTTTCTTTATATTGTGAAGGTATGCCTTCACTATCTCATGTATTGTTTTAGTTCTCTTTTTTTATAGAACATATTAACACTTGCAAACAGCCTTTTAGATCCCTAATGTAGTTGAGATTGCTGCAGGAAGTGAACATACCTTAAATGTTTCAAGTTTATGCTGTTAGTGCACCCTTTACTGTTGTGTCAATGGTGATTGATATCATTCTGTTTAAGACGTGTTGTAATAGTGTTGTGTTAATGGAGATATCCTGATATTTAGTCTTTTGGGAGATTATTTCCGATCATGTCTTGCAGTATCAGTTGTTGGCAGACTAATTGTTAGATCTGCACTGGAGCATAGCCATGACAAAAATAGTGGGAGAGAATATATGCATTCCCCTGATAGTCATGACTGAATGGAAGAACTTGGAACAAATTCCTCTAGTGTGGACTGAATGAAGAATAAAAAATGACATCAAGTGCTAATTACCATGGAAATATGCCTAATATATATTTTTTCTCATTCTTGATCTCACTTCACTTTTTAGCATGATATGCTGCCATGTAATTGCAGATGGACTGGACCCAACCACAAATTCAGGGTGATTTGGTCACCGCTAGGGCAGGTCATGCTGGTATCACCATTGATGAAAACTGGTACATAGTTGGCGGTGGGGATAATAGAAGTGGTAGGTATAGACTTGGGATCATGAAATTCTATTGTGGCATTTGATGTGATCATGCTTTCTTCTTGACCACATTCATAATTTCAATGGATGTTTGACATCTTTTTGTTTACAGGTGCACCAGAAACTCTCGTGTTAAATATGTCTAAGCTTGCTCTGACTGTGTTGACAAGTGTAAAGGGGAGAGATCCACTTGCCAGTGAGGTTACTACTTTATGACTTTCTTTGGGATTTATTTTAAATTTTTTATAGCTTTAGTGTCTCAGTAATATTTGAAGCATCAAGTAACACCTTAAGGACTTAAATATGAAGGAATATTAAGTCATTTCTTTTTCACGAACTTATATTAAGTATGCATTTAATGAGCATTTAGTAAATTTTTGGGTGTTCATTTACATGTTTACAACTTCCACATGCTGAAGAATTTTAGTACCATTCATCGTGGACTATTTATATCTTCACTTATAACCTAGAAGTCACATTCTATCAAATATATATATGTGTGTGTGTGTATGTGTATGCGAGTGTATAATTTGCATTGTTGAGCATATAATCTGTCCTTTACATTAATAGCTCTATACCAATTTTTTTCTCTGCAAAACTGGTGTAACTGCTTTGTTAATTGTTATATAATTAAGCCTCTCCTTTTTTTCTTTTTCTTTTTATCTTTTCTTTCCTTCCCGGGTTAGCCTCTCCTTTTAACTGGTCCAAAATTTTGAACCTCTTAAGGTATAAGGAGGATAGATCATTCAGAAACATAATTTAAAATTAGTTCATTGATCACTAGTGCATTTCTGGATTTATTTAGCATTAATTTTTTGCTTTACTTCTTGTCCTAATTCATGTCAGTTTTGCCTTTGTTTTTTCTTTTTTCAAAATTTATTTTGCCTTTCATGAACATAGAAGTAAATCAATGCTGGAGAATAGATGATCTTTGTTTGCAAATAATTTTAAACAGATCTGTTAATTAGTTTTACAGTTTGTTTGATTCTATTTAAGAGCTTTTAATTTTATTGATTAGTTTTACAGTTTGTTTGATTCTATTTAAGAGCTTTTAATTTTATTGCCATGTCATAAACATGTATGTATATGTATTTGTAATATATATTAGTGACACATTGGAAACAGGGACTCAGTGTTTCGTCGGCATCATTGGATGGAGAGAACCTTTTGGTCGCCTTTGGTGGCTACAATGGGAAGTATAATAATGAGGTATCTTGTACAGTTTCAATTCTTATTTAATTGATTTAAATGGTTTGTTTGTCAAAAGGAAATTTCTCGAGGTAATACATGTGAGTTGCAAGTACAGCTGTACTGTGTAGCTGAGTTAGTGTGAGGCTTTGCATTAACCCAACGGTAGTACATGTGTGAGCATTATTACACAGTATGTTGAAAATTTCCAGCAGGTGTAGCTGAATTGGTGTGAGGCTTTAGCATTACCATGAGATCCAAACTATTCCTACCAGACTAGGGGTTTGTGGTCCACCTTTTGTATGGGTGGGATTAATCTTACGTTCAAAGGGGGTGGGGATACGGGACCCCATGATACCCAAAAAAATGATGTTGAAGACATGGTTGTAGGCTTGTAGCATATACTCGTTTAACATGAACAATAAAATATAGGATTAGTCACCTTTTCTGTTAGTTTATTTTGTGATAAAATGCATGTACCCCTTTTCCATGGACAGTATCGTAGTGATTGATGGTGCTCAAATTTCTTAGTTCAATTTTTCCAGCAACTTCTGTTTTTACTTTTCATTTTCCTGCTTGATTGATTATGATCATCACTAATGGTGCGCTTAATCAGTAGAGATACCATGAGAACCTTTTTGAAAGATAAATGTAGGTTCACATTCTCCCTCGAAACCATGAGAACCTTTTTGGTGTAGTGATAAGAATTAGAGCTGTACGATGTTTATCAGAAAACTACTACTGTTGTTGTTATGGTGGCGGCTAAATTTGACACTTCCTATATATCCATTCAATGCTGTGTATAATGCATGGAATGGTTTCAATTCCAAGTGAACCAGAGATGACAGTGGGGTGTGGTTGAACCGGCTGATCAATGATTCCAACCTGTTAGTATGTGGTGATGCAATGAATGATCTTGATAAGGGTGCAAAATTTATGTTACTACATATCTATATAGTATGTAAGATTAGAAAACAAGAAAAAAATAACAAAAATAATTTTTTTACAGTACTAGTGCAATTCAACGTTTCTGGATGCTGCTCCTGGCTGAAGCTTCTTCACATATTTTGTGATCTCATCTTACAAGTTAGGCGTAGACGAAAACCCCTGATCAAATCACCACATTGTTGCAAAATTTGAAGAACTTGCTTTCTGTAATTAAAGAATAAGGATTACTAGTATAAGTTCTATAACTGACTTTTAAGCGACTGAATGAGTCTCATAAGTCATAACCATAAATTTTTATATGGGAGGGAGGGAAGAGGTGGGATGCATTTTCTTTCGCAGAGCAAATGAGTATACTCGTATAAAGGAGTGCATGTGGTAAGATACACACATGTAGTGTGTGAGTGATTTCCAGTGAAAAAGAAATAGAGTGAGAAAAACAAGATGAGAGAATGAAAAAGAAATTTGATAAATACTGAGACTCTAATTTAAGTTGTTCTTATTTGAAGGATTGTCGAGGACAAGAAATGTGCTTGAAGGGTTCAAAAACAAGTGTTACAAGGCAAAAAGTAAAACCCTTTTTACATGGCCTTTCAAATTGGCACAAATATGTTTCTCATGCTCACTTACATGTGAACCATGATAATGTAGCTCTGCCAACTTTCCTACCTGATATAAAAATAAAAAATAGTAAAAATGTAGCTCCACCGAGTCTCTTAGAGCCTTAGTTGAAAAAATTGAAATATTGATATAATCTTGAAAAACACGCTCTGCCTTGTTTGACATATAATCACAGAGCTGCTCCTCTGTGCGACTTCTATCCAATCTGGAGCTGTTCCTCTGTGCCTTGTTTGACATAAAATCTGCATATATTGGTTAGAAAAATGTTGCTGAACAAACCTTTAACGAATTCATCAAAGAGATTTCTGCAATTGATTACCTTCGAGGTTCTCATACAAGTTTATTTACTTGACCAGCAACAGCATGATAAATTTCAGTGATCTTGTTTGTGGCCCTGTTTGCTTTTGGTAGTTATGTTAGATTTGAACTGAATTAACAATTTCCTACTTGTAACATCATATCCCCATTAAGGAAATTAATTACTGAAGTGATAACCTTAAATAACAGTTTAAGGAGGGAACCATTAGGTGACAATTCGGCTTTTCCATGCATGAAAGGAATTATATGAACTCGTGGAAATCCATTAAGAATTGGATAATAATCATTTGAGTTTTGTTATTAGGAAGTCCCTTTTCATTCTCTATTAAGAAGTTGCAGACATTCTTATTGCTTCTCAACTCTGATATCATTCATATACAGGATGAGACACCTGTAAATTTTTTATTTGACATCCTCACTTTCTTGATCAGTGGTTGTGTAGATGTAGGATGCATGATCAATTACAATGTTATTCATTGCATCCGACTGAGGTAAAAAAAGAAAAAAAAAAAAAAAAAAATAGTACTGCTCATGCAATGAAAAGCATTACTTTAATGGAACTCCCATATGTGTACTTATCAAAAAAAAAAACTGTAACTCCCATATGTGGCATTTGTCAATTTAAGAAGACTACAACATCACTGCCCAGTCTGGTCCCTGTCATTTGAGGGCACTGCAAGGGGTGGCTGCTCACACTAACTTTTGACGTTATATGCACAAAGTGGCTCCTCCCAGGATTCGAACATGCAGTTTCATGCTCAACAACCGGAATTTCTTAGAAATTCATAAAGCAATGATAAATGCTTTTAACATCCAAAAGAAATTAAATTTGAGTGCGTAATGTTCTGAATTTATCACTACAATAAGAATATATGATTGGCAAGATTACACTGCACCAAGTTTAGGGTGAGAAACATCATACCAGTAATGGTTCAAGCAAGGAGTACTTTTGAAAAAGTAACAGAGTTTTTCATGTTCTGATTCCTATGCTGACTTTTTATTCAATGCTCCTTCTGACGTTCATCTTTAACCAAGCTTTCAGATGTTTCTTGCATTTTTTATTTTATTATTAGATAAAAGTGTTTCAAACCGATGCTTGATTTATTATGGGTTTCTAGTGCAGACCATCTTTAATTTTCCTAATTCATTGGTGTATTATCTCATTGTAATCTAATCTTTTGTTTTTCTATGCTTTCCCTGAAATTCTAGGTTTTTGTTATGAGACCCAAACCAAGAGATTCTTTGCATCCCAAAATATTCGAGTCAGCTGCAGCTGCAGCTGCAGCAGCTTCTGTTACTGCTGCATATGCCCTAACTAAATCTGGAAAGCTAGACTTCATTAAAACAGAAGAATCAAACTTTAAGGTAGTCCAAAATGGTGGCTCCCAAGAGGACTTTTCGCTTGAGATCAATGCAATTAGAGAAGAAAACAAGGTGTTGGAGTCATCACTTGTCGAAGTCAGAGCAGAGAATTCTAGTCTCAAGGGAAAGATTGAGGAAACTTCTAGTACCTACACTGAGTTGTCCAAGGTATGGTCATAATTATAAATTGCTTATATAGATTTTTTTGTCCGTTGGTGGTCAAAATTTTCATTAATTTTACTTACTCCAGGAACTCCATTCGGTCCAAGGTCAACTGGTAGCTGAGAGATCAAGATGCTCCAAACTGGAGGTTTTTATTTATTAATTATTTTTATTTATTCATTTAGCCTATTCATGAATTTAATTTTTGTTTGTAAGAAACTGGTTGTGTTTTACATCGGTAATGGTGTCTTCAGGCACAGATCACTGAACTACAGAGGATGTTACAATCCTTGCAGTCAATAGAGGAAGAGGTTCAAGTACTTCGAAGACAAAAATCTGCATTGGAACATGATATGGAGCCAGACGCAGCTGTCCAGAAACAAAGTTCTGGTGGTGTCTGGAGGTGGATAGCTGGATAGGCGGTACATGGAACCCGTTAAAGTTGGAAGGTCAGTACCTCAAAAATTAGAAGGGTTACTCAATAAAACTGAAAAGTTGTCAGGGACCGTAAGTGTCCCAAAGCACCAGGGTTTTGATCTTTAGCTCATGCAGAATGTACCAATGAATCTTGGCTGTTATGTTTGTGATTGGCATGCATGAGTGAGTCCTAAATGTCTGCTGAACTATTATGAGGATTCCATGAGAAAAAAGACTAAATTTAAACAAGATTCTTGAATTTCTTTCAGTTGTTTCTCTGTATTTTGTTTGGAATACCCCAGTTATTTGCATGGTATGACTTTAATTCTTAAATTTTCTTTTGTTGTTATGTAATTGTTTTTGTTTTTTGATTATTGTCACTCATTGTACTCTGATTCTATTGGATCATTTGGTTATTAATAATAACAATTGATTTTTTGTACTCTTGATAGCTCTATGCTTGGCAAAGATTCCTCAAGTGTATGCCATTGCTGTCTTTCTTCAAATATTTTAGAATTTGGCGTGGATACCTAGGACAGGGAAGGGCATAGAAAGTGACGAAACACTTTGGGGAGTTGAAAATAAACATAGATTTCAGAAATTCCTGAATAGGTCAAACTCTCGAACTGCTATAATATCCATGGGTAGGCAAGAGACAACCTAGCGAATTGGAACATCTTAGCTAGAGGAAAAGAAAGCAAAAGCGATTCTTGTAGCAGCGAAGTAGCCTAAACCATGAAAACGGGGCTGTGGTACAACACTACAAGCGTAGTGGACTCGTGTTGCTAGGTGAAGTGTTGGAGTGGACCACCCTATATGGTTAGAGTTCAGTAGCTGGAAGCATTACTAGCTTTTGCTATAACCCGAGTGGCATGGGCTACATGGAATCCCAAGTGAATTTGACTAGCCTTGCAAGGGTAAGTACTCCTGGTTAATCGATAGCGAAGTAGTACCGTGAGAGAAGGGTGAAAAGAATCCCCTTCAGGGAGTGTAATGGAACATAAAAATAGTAAGCTCCCAAGCAGTGGGAGGAGCCCAGGGCTTCGACCGCATGGCTCTGATCACATGCTTGTCGAAGAATGAGCCGGCAACTCGCAGGCAGTGGCTTGGTTGAAGGAACCTATCGGAGACGTAGAGAAAACGAGTATTCGTAGGGCAATTGTCACTGCTTATGGACCCGAACCTGGGTGATCTATCCAGTTGATCATGATACCTAAACAGAAAATAAGGTTGTGGAGACGGAATTCTACTATTAACTAGTAGTCCTCTGTATCATGTATCCTGTATGCCCTTTTTGATGGTTTCTTTCATTTTGTTTCATTACGATATAACCTTTCTTTCCCATCACTGTCCCCCATTTTGTATGTAGCCTTTGTTTTGGTTTAGCAAAATTGGATTTGTAGAATGCTCTGAAAAAACCTAGAACCGTTGAGGTATATAGCATGAGAGAGGACTAGGTATATACCATGCCACTGAGACATTTAAAAATAAAAATAATAAAATGAATTAAGTACTTTTATTTATTTATTTAGTCATTTATTTTTTTAAGGAAATAACTTCCTTCCAAGAGATACAGAAGTAGAGAATCAAACTTTACTTTTGGAGTCTGCAAAACAATAGGAAATTGGACAAAAGTTTCAGATTTTTCTTGAGAGCAGCAGCAGCTGCTTAGTTTTTAGTTTGCAATACAAACTGAAAAATTCATGCTCTGATATAACTTTATTTCAACATATATGTCGCGCTCCTAAACTTTTGTCCTCCTCCCTATATTTTGTGCCAAATAGCTTTCAAACTGCAGTAATATTTTCTTCCTTGATGTCTAGTCTTCATCCAATACAAAAAGAGAATGAACTGTTACAACTTGGAGAGGACTTTCTGTTGGCTTAGAGACACTAGCTGCTTCCGCAAAATTTTGCCGGCAGCTGACCTTGGGATGGCATCGATGAAGCCTACTCTTCTTACCTTCTTGTATGGGGCCACCTGACATTGACCTCATATAATTTAGAAGAAGAATACAACATGCATATCTATATATCTATATATATATATATAGATTTTAGAAGAATATAACACACATGTATGTGAGCTGACAGCCTGACACTAACCTGGCTGGCAACAAACTGAATGACTTGATCTGCAGTGAGTTCACAACCAGCTGCTCTCACCACATATGCCATTGGTATCTGTCCTGCTTCCACATCTTCAATTCTGCACCCAAAAAATTAAAAATAAATAAATAAATAAATAAATCCTATTGCTGTGTTAGAGAGAGAGAGAGAGAATAGATAGATAGGAAGAGATTGAAGGCGACGCACGGTATAACTGCTGCATCAAGAATATGTTGATGACTTAGAAGTATTGCTTCCAGTTCTGCTGGAGCTACCTGCATTCACATTCATATCATCTCATTAGATGGTGCATACACATGATTTCAATAGCTCGCCTGTTCTCTCTCTCTATATATATTGTTGCCTGTTTTCTCACAGCAATATGTTTTGACAAAATTGCTTATATACCTGGTACCCATTATGCTTGATTAGCTCTTTGATCCGATCAACAATGTAGAGGAACCCATCTTCATCGAAATAACCAAGATCACCGGTTCTCAGCCATCCATTTGAGTCAATGGTTGCAGCCGTAGCCTCCTCATTTCCCAAGTACCCTTTCATCACAGCTGGGCTTTTCAGCCACAGCTCTCCTTTCTGGCAAGGTGGCAACGCCACTCCGGTTTCAAAATCCACCACCCTAGCACAGAAACTAGGAATCAACCTTCCACACGAGCCCAAATGAGTCTTAGCTGCTTCATCGGATACGAAAAACGTGGCTGCACCAGAGCTCTCAGTTAACCCATAGCCTTGCCTTAGCTCAACCCATGGGAACTTCTTTCTGAACCCCTCATCCACCTCTTTGCTCAATGGTGCAGCCCCTGAGCCCACCTTTCGCAGGGAAGACAAGTCATGGCCACCTTTGCCAGTATACTTCACCATCCCAAGAATGACTGGAGGAACCGCTGGAATGTTACTAACTCTGTGTGTCTGAATCGCATCGAGCATGGCTTGGAAATCGAATTTTGGCATTAACACGGTGGTAGTACCTGCACAAACCAAGCCTAGGACGAAGAAAGCGAGGCCATAGATGTGAAACATCGGTATGAAGCACAAGAATATGTCGTTTTGAGACGATGTTTCGTCCACACTCCATTTGAGGAGTGTCATGATGGATATCAAGTTTGCATGGGTTAATATCACACCTTTGCTAGTTCCGGTGGTGCCTGAAGAGTATAGTATTGCCGCAGTATCCGACTGAGTTGGCCTTGGTTGTGGGAGTTCTAGTGGTTCGCAGCCATCGATCAGCTCTTCTACGGAAAGTGAACTGTCATCAGATGGACAAGAAGTAAGGAGTGTAGGCACTCCGGTAGAGGGTAGCTTATGTACCTCTTCGGGTACTACAATAGCGAGTTTGGCACCTGAGTCATGTACTTGTTTTGCTATTTCTGACTTGGTGTTGAGAGGGTTTGCGGTGGTCAAGATGGCGCCTACGGAGAGTACAGCGAGACAAATAGTGGGATACAAAATCGAGTTCGGGGACAAGACGAACACAACATCGCCTTTACGAACCCCGAGCCCGTGACACAAGCCGGTGGCGAGCGATCGAATAGAGTGTTGGAGTTGCATGTAGGTGAATCGACGGTTAGTGACCGAGTCAATGAGTGCAACTCGCGACTCGGCTTGGTCCGGGGGTGGGAATTTTGATAGCACGAATGTGGCTGTGTCAAGTTTGGGAATAGTTAGGATTTTGTCAAGCTCACCGAGTTGGTCGAGTGAGTGGTAGATGCCAGATCTTGAGTCGAAGCCGCTTCGATCAAGTGGCTGCCGGTGGCTTTTGGGTCCCACTTCAGTGGTGGCAATCCACCTCTCATCGCTTGACATGGTTGGGAAAAAAACGACCAAACTTTAACACAATGTACTGAGCTAAACCTTGTATAAACCTAGTGTTTATGTCTACTATATATATTGAGCTTAACCCCGTATATACTCTGTTTATGTCGATTGTGGAATTGACTAAGCTTTGCTGCTAGGTTTTAAGCTTGTTGGGATTTGATTGTAGCCATTGTAAAATCCGTTAAATCTTGAGATATAATGTGTGTACTGTGTGTTTTGTTGCCGGCAATGAGAAGATGACAAAGTTGTGGTATCACCACATACAAATCTGTGTCATAAATTACAACAGCATAAATACAAAGCTCATATGAATTGCCGGCCGAATATTGATAAATAATTAGTAAAGTACACTGCAAGGCTAAATTGTTCTACAGAGGAATGTTTGTTTGGTAGGAAAATGATTTGGAATTTGAAATTCTTGCAAAATGGACTTCCTTGTGGTTATTATTATTGAATTGATTGTCTTTTTCATTATGGTAAATGGGAGAACTCGATTGGGTATTTTGCTGGAGCTACTGCCCCCCTAATTTTTTTGCAGTTGCTTCACTGTTAATTTTTTTTTTTTAACTCTTATATGTGTAATTTTGTATAATTTTATAAAAAAGAAATCATATTTGTTATGATATTCAACTGCTGCAATCCAAGTCAAATAAAGCGTATGCGGGAGCGAAAACATTAAAATTTAAATACAGTGTGGGAACAGGGAGTAGGATCCACCACGAGTGACGGACTTCTTCATTAAAAACTGTGAGACATTCGGGAACTGTAATGTTATAACAGTGAATCTTTTACAAAATGCACTCTCCTAAAATTCTTCCATTCCAAAAATTCTTTTTAATTCTTCTCTATTTCTTTTCTTTTCTTTTCTTTTGTACTCTCTTCTCCCATCGGTCTTCAATTCATTAGTGTGTGTACAGGTGAATTTATGGATTCAATTATAAATTCTTACAATACCTTCTTCTCTATTATGTTCACTATAAAACTTACTAACATTGTTAGATTTTTTTATTTTATTTTTTGAAGTCTTGAACCCTCATATTTACCAACAAATTTAAAAGAGTTGTAATGGATTTAATTGTTAAAAGATAACAGACAACCAATAAATTTAGTGGACTTTATGTAGTATAACTACTCTATTAGAAAAGTTAATATTATTAATAAAAGAAAAGGAAACCGTCTTTGACAATAGCACGTTTGTCAATTGAGTAGTGCGATTAGACCTGACTTAAAAAATTACCGACAAACAACGTGGACCAAATTTTAAAACCAAATTATATCAATTCATTCGTTTTGCCTCTTACTTTGCAGAAACCTGCTTCAATTAAAGAAAACAAATAGAAATTCACCCAAAAAAAAAAAGGAAGCTGAAATCGCAGATGTGAATTTATGTTTATTTAATTTATTTTACAGTTTTTTAAGATGGATTTTGTTTTTTGGTTTGGTGGATATGTGAAATAAAATGGATCTCTTCATTCATGAAGCTTTGGTATGTGTAATAGCATAAATTTACCATATAAATATCTGGAACAATTAGCCGGAAATCTAAGTTGATGGAGGTCGTCGAAAGCTTGCCGATGTTGTCGGAAGCTTCTCAAGAGGGTTTTCAGTTCAGCCCTAGGTTTTGGGAATCATTATTTTTTGTAGCCCTAATTGCTTCAAAATGTGAATTTTCGACCCTAGATTTTTCCCAATGAGAGAGAAATGGAGATGGGGTGAGAAATTGGGATATATTTGATTTGAGTTGTAAATCTGAAATTTTGGGACCAGGAGATGAAAGAGAGGATTTCGTTGAAGGATCTCCATCACCGAGTCGTTGTTGCAAGCATTCATTCAACTTCTCTCTTTGATTGGAATTTTTTTTCAACGGAATTGTGATTATTCATAAAATTGGGAGAGAAGAAAACACAAAGTTTGTGATTAAAAGGTTGTATCACGTGGCTTGCCACATTAGTCTTTTACTTTGGTCGGTATAAAGTAATTAGATAGGAGTCGTCAAAATTATCATTTTCCTCTCAATTTAAGGTGTTTAACAACAGAGTAACCTGTGTGGCCGATTACTAGTCATCATAATTGCCACGTCCTTGATTTGATGATTTTTCTTGACATTACGATTTCTTGGCATTCGAAAACCTGTTATAGCACTCGTTGCAACTAAATCCTTTGTGATATCGGGTGCGTTTATCCAGTTCGACGGGCTTGCCATCTTGCCATCTTTGCCTCTCTTAATAAACCCCGGCACAGAATATGGATGGGATATTTGTACCTTTCAGCCTTTTTCTTGATAGGTCTGAATTGCTCCTTATTGAACTTGTCGTCAATATGAAGATGGCTTGTGTTAAACCACACGTCGAACTTCAAGGCAAATAGCAATTTTCGAATAAAATATGTGTGCCTTTCTTGTTTGGTGGTGAAAAAAAATGCATAAACTAGAATTTCTTGTCACAACGCAATTAGTAATGCAAGATATTACAACTTATGAAACCTTATGGGGGCAAATGTGACTTTGCTTAGCAGTTGCATTCGGAAACGTGTTATAGCACTCGTTGCAACCAAATCCTTTGTGATATCGGGCTCGGTTGCCCAATCCGACGGGCTTGCAATCTTTGCCTCTCTTAATAAACCCCGGCAAAGGATAATAGATGGGATACTTGTACCTTTCAGCCTTTTTCTTGTTAGGTCTGAATTGCTCCTCATTGAGCTTGTCGTTAATATGAAGATAGCCTGCGTTAAATCACTCGTTGACCTTCAATGCAAATAGCAATTTTTGATTAAAATATGTGTGCCTTTCTTGTTTGGTGGTGAAAAAAAAATGCATAAACTAGAATTTCATGTCACAACACAATTAGTAATGTAAGATATTGCAACTTATGAAACCTTACGGGGCAAATGTGACTCTGCTTAGCAGTGGCATTCGGAGACGTATTATAGCACTCGTTGCAACCAAAAACTTTGTGATATCGGGCGCGTTTACCCAGTTTGACGGGTTTACCATCTTTGCCTCTCTTAATAAACCCCGCACAGGATAATGGATGGGATACTTGTGCCATTCAACCTTTTTCTTGATAGGTCTGAATTGCTCCTCATTGGACTTGTTGTCAATATAAAGATGGCCTGTGTTAAACCACTCGTCGAACTTCAAGGCAAATAGCAATTTCCGAATAAAATATGGGTACCTTTCTTTTTGCTGGTGAAAAAAAAATGCATAAATTAGAATTTCATGTCACAACGCAATTAGTAATGCATGATATTACAACTTATGAAACCTTACGGGGGCAAATGTGACTCTGCTTAGCAGTGGCATTCGGGAAATGTCATAGCACTCGTTGCAACCAAATCTTTTGTGATATCGGGCTCGTTTTGCCCAGTCCGATGGGCTTGCCATCTTTGCCTCTCTTAATAAACTCTGGCACTGGATAATGGATGGGATATTTGTGCTTTTTAGCCTTTTTCTTAATTGGTTTGAATTGTTCCTCATTGAACTTGTCATCATATGATGATGGCCTGTGTTAAACCACTCGTCGACCTTCAAGGAAAATAACAATTTCCAAATAAAATATGTATGCCTTTCTTGTTTGGTGGTGAAAAAAATGCATAAACTAGAATTTGATGTCACAACGCAATTATTAATGCAAGATATTACAACTTATGAAACCTTACGGGGCAAATATGACTCTGCTTTACAGTGGCATTCGGAAACGTGTTATAGCACTCGTCGCAACCAAATCCTTTGTGATATCGGGCACGTTTGGCCAATTCGACGGGCTTCCCATCTTTACCTCTCTTAATAAACCCCGGCACAGGATAATGGATGAGATACTTGTGCCTTTTAGCCTTTTTCTTAATAGGTCTGAATTGCTCCTCATTGAACTTGTCGTCCATATGAAGATGGCCTGTGTTAAATCACTCGTCGACCTTCTGTTTCACCACCAAACAAGAAAGGCACACATATTTTATTCGGAAATTGATATTTGCCTTGAAGGTTTTCATTAGATCGAAAGTAGCATCGGATGGTTCAGATCCATCAAGAACCGGGTCCTGCTGGAAGAGGAGGTTCCTAAAGTGGTCGATGAAGGGTTCTCAAAGGATGGTCTGTCTGGTCACCAGGAAGAGGACCCTTGATCGACCGCTTAAGAAACCTCCTCTTCAGCATTAGGAACCTACTCTTCAGCTTCACTAGACTCGACTTGAGGATGCACCGAATCTTCATCGACTACTACCTCTTCAGCATTTGGAAACTTCTCTTCATTAGATTCGTGTTTAGGATTGGCAGATGACCCATTCCCGATTGGATCAAATCGTTTTGGAATTGCCGTCATGAACTTGGTTTGCATTTGGAGGCAAACCTTAGAAACCGGGTGCTCCAGAACCTTGAAAACCCGGTTTGAAGGAGAGAGAGAGAAGGGCTGGGAAATTCCACTCCAGCATTTCAAAAATTGGGCCTGGTCAGAAGACTGCAATGGTAGGTGATTGCAAGAGAAATACGGTGATACCCTGTTGCTTATAACAAAAATGCTGCGTCTCTCTCCAACATTTCTCTGCAACTTGCCTCTCTCTCTCTCAAGATTGTTTCTTACTATAGAGAAGACAGATCTACGGTTTTTGAAGGTCTCTTTGCTCTGGAAGAACAAACACTTTCTATGTTGACGCATAACACACCCTTTCTCCCTTTCTCTCTCTACGATTACCCTCTCCCCTTTCTCTTTCTACGATTCATGGGGTTTTTGATGTTTTCTAGCATATCTAATTTGGGTTGAGGGTTTGATTTGGTTTGTATTCTTTAGATTTCCCATTCACATGGGTGTTGGGCTCCGGATCTACTGCTTAGAAGACTTTCGATCTATTCAGGTACTCCGTCCAGATCTCTCTCAACTCAATATTTGGTTGTGGTTTTCTTTTGTTAGTCGTGGATTTCTTTGTTAGTTTTGAATTTGGTTGATTAGATGGATTTGTTGTGACTTTCTGTATAAATTGTTGATTTGGTTGTGATTTTCTATATAAATTGTGGATTTTGTTTTCTATTCAGAGTTTCTTTTTATATTTTTGTTTTTATGTACCCTATTAGTAGTTGATTTTAATTTTGTTTAAAGTCCTTTCATAAGAATATTTAAAGTTGTTCACCATAATAGTCTCCATAATTAATTATAAAAAATTGTAGGATTGTTAGCAAAAAATAATAATAATAAAATAAATAAATAAATTATTCTTATCTTATATAGTGAATTAATTTTGATCTCAAAACTCTAGTTTGAGATCCAATAATTTTGACTAGATTTTTTCCACTCTCCTTCTGCTACCTTAAAAATCAAAATTCTAGAACCAATGTTATAGATCTAATGATTTATTCATGCTGCAATTGCAAAAAAATTTCCTTTTCAATCTGCACATCGAATAATTGCTAAAGATTTCTTGTAGACAACTTGGTGAATAATGGTGATTTTGAGGAAGGTTCCCATAGGTTGATGAACTCTTCCAATGGTGTTCTTCTTCCTCCCAAATAGGTGGATCTCATATCCCTACTCCTTGGCTGTTTGATTGAAGCATTCACCGCCAAAGATACCTTGAAAAGTTCCTTCAAATCCAAGCGCAAGGGCAAGTTCAAGACCGCTAGTTTTAAGTTCAAAGCAATTTCAGCCTGGACCGGACTAACATTCATCATCTTATACATATTATCACACTAGGGTAGATGACTTTGGTTCACTTTGTGGTCCAATCTTGTTTGATCAAGTTAGGGTTTTCCCTGTTGGTTAGAAATGTTAATCTGTTTTCATCACCAAACTACAAATGGATCATGTGTTATATTAGAATTGATGCTTCTGCAATAGCCATTTGATATCTCTATTGTAAATTGGTCACTTGGTTCATGTATGATACATACATCTTAATACAACATTCAAGAGCATTTTCAATGGTTGCAACCAATCAGGTGCCAAAATAAAATTGATAAACTTCTGCTAGCAAACAAACCTGTTAAAGTAATTTATGCAACTCTTTTATTGTATTTAAATTTAGTCAAATTTTAATTAAATTTGATATATTGTATTTATGCAACTTTTATTAAGTTAAAAATATTAACTAAAATGAATTCACCTCCGACACTTATTTTAATATATATATATATATATATATATTAGTAGTTAATATTATAAATTAAAGAAATAAAAGAGTGAGGTACAATAATATTTTTTTTTCTTTGTTCAGAAAACTATTTTCAATAAATACAACCAAGTAGTTTTATCAGTTTTTGTTTTTCGGAAACTGTTTTGTAAATTCTTTTAACCAAGAAGGTTTAAAATCTGAAAAAACTGAAAACTGTTCTCTAAAAACTGTTCTTGAGAACTGTTTTTATAAACGCAATCCAAGCAAGGCCCATGTCTCTACGCTGTTCTAGGGTTACTGTTCTAGGGTTAGGAATAGATTTTACGGTATTTCAATACCTTATATATATATATAAAAGGACATATAAGCTTTTCGAAGTGACAAAGCTATTAGTATATTTATTTTTTATATATAAAAGGACATATAAGCTTTTCAAAGTGACAAAGCTATTAGTATATTTATTTTTTGAAAAAATAAATAAAGCAATTAGTCTCTTAACATTCATATTTCTTTTTCGATAGTGTTGACGTTCTAGAACCCGTGCTAAGGCAATCCCAAATATATGAGTATGGTGCAAAATTACATCTCCTTACAAGGCTTTAACCGATTATATCATTTTCTGAAATTACATAACAACAATAATCCTATTACATTAATCTACAAATAAAATAATTGACGAAATTACATAATAACAATAATCCTATTACATTAATCTACAAATAAAATAATTGAAGATGTTGCACCGTCGTCTCATATATTTCAAAATATACCTTATCATAATTTATTACAACAAATAAACACGTGTGCTAGAAAACCAATTTAATAACCCCATTCAATTTATATTGGTAAATATTAAATTTAGTCTATTACATAAATCAGAGAAAAAAATTCAACACAAGTGGTTTAAGATACATGAAATATATATATTTTTAGAATTCTAATTTAAACTCTATAAGAAACTCTGAGATTATAACTCAAAATGAGTTAATTGCAGAGAAGCTGTAAACTCCATAAAACAGGCCTGTGCTTTATGAAATGATTAATATGAGTTTCTGCTTTTTCAATTATTTCATATTTTCTTTAATGTTCAGATTTCCCAGTTTTCTCATTATATTTGTAGGCAGGCATCAATTAATCCTTCGCGAATGAACTGAAGCAGCCTTAAAACCAGATGCAAAAGCTTCAAAATATGCAAATGGAAGGCTTTTTAATAAATAAGGGTCCTTTTGTAGTCGTAGAGCAGGCAAGGAGAGTTTCGGGTATCTATACTTGAGGCAGAATGCTACTCGACGGTAGGGTTATAACAAGCAAGGCCAAAAACAAATGTTTTAGATTTAGCATTGGTAATAGCTAGGCGTGGGATGGAGATAGGGCGATGATAAGACAATCTCATAATTATCTTCTAATATCAACATTGTCTGCTCATATCTCACTCTCAGGTAATAAAAGGATAGGAGAGGGAGGAGTGGCCTAGCTCTACTAATAATAAGCACCGAGCAAAGGGCCAAAAAACAGAGAACCTTAATAATAAGCACCATGCAAAGGGCAACAAACAAGGAAAGCTAACATGTTATGCCTTGTGCTTATGTGCTAAATCTTGCCATTTTTATCCCCAAACTTGCCCATTCATCCTCAGACCCTTGTTACATTTCATAGCCCTAAATGTCTCCTCAACATTATTACACCAATATTCCGAAGCCTAGTAAGTACAAAAATAATACTAGTACCAAGAAAAGGGCAAGAAAAAGAGGCAAAAACCCAACCAAAATGGCAAGACACCGAGACAAATAACATACAGAAATGCAACTGAGTTCTTTCCAAATTAAAAAAAAATATAAAAAAAAAACTCGGTTGCTCAAACCAGACTTTGAGGCATGTTAGACACTACAATATATGTATAAATTAAACTTGAATAAATATGGGCTTAGTGTAAACCCTTGGTGCAAACCCACATTAATAGAAAAATCACGTAGTGCAAACTCTAATTTCAATAATATATACACAAATACAAATGTGTATATACCATTATATATTCTACCTATACTACTTTTCCATTTCATTTTTCTTAATGAATTGATTCAAACAGTTTGTAAGATCATCATAGCTTTACAAGGAATAAGAAACAAAGAAAAATGCTTAAAAGTCAATTTAGAATGAGGAAGTTTTAGTAGCATATTAGAAGGCCACCAATGTTCTAGTAATATTCAAGATTCATTTAATTTTGGTCCACCACAACGTTACCCTTATTGTATGCTATATAAAAACCAAATAACAAATATGTTCTGCCAGCAAGACTAATCAGGGAATTCATGTAAACAACTGTAATTCCTAACCCCAATTTCGCAATAAAAAAAAAGCATAAACTAGAATTTCATATCACAACGCAATTAGTAATGGAAGATATTATAACTTATGAAACCTTACAGGGGCAAATGTGACTCTGCTTAGCAGTGGCATTCGGATACGTGTTACAGCACTCGTTGCAGCCAAATCATTTGTGATATCGGGCGCGTTTGCCCAGTCCGACGGGCTTGCCATCTTTGCCTCTCTTAATAAACCCCAGCACAGGATAATGGATGGGATACTTGTGCCTTTCAGCTTTTTTCTAGATAGGTCTGAATTGCACCTCCTTGAACTTGTCGTCAATATGAAGATGGCCTGTGTTAAACCACTCGTCGACCTTCAAGGCAAATAGCAATTTCCGAATAAAATATGTGTGCTTTTCTTGTTTGGTGGTGAAAAAAAATGCACAAACTAGAATTTCATGTCACAACGCAATTGGTAATACAAGATATTACAACTTATGAAATCTTACGGGCGCAAATGTGACTCTGCTTAGCAGTGGCATTCGGAAACGAGTTATAGCACTCGTTGCAACCAAATCCTTTGTGATGCCGGGCGCGTTTGCCCACTCCGACGAGCTTGCCATCTTGGCCTCTCTTTATAAACCCCGGCACAGGATAATGGATGGGATACTTGTGCCTTTCAGCCTTTTTCTTGATAGGTCTGAATTGCTCCTTACTAAACTTTTCGTCAATATAAAAATGGCCTATGTTAAACCACTCGTAGACCTTCAAGGCAAAATAACAATTTTTGAATAAAATATGTGTGCCTTTCTTGTTTGGTAGTGAAAAAAAAATGGATAAACGAGAATTTCATGTCACAACGCAATTAGTAATATAAGATATTACAACTTATGAAACCTTATGGGGGCAAATATGACTCTGCTTAGCAGTGGCATTTTGAAACGTGCTATAGCATTTGTTGCAACCAAATCCTTTGTGATATCGGGCGCGTTTGCCCAATCCGACGGGCTTGCCAGCATTGCCTCTATTAATAAACCCCGGCACAGGATAATGGATGGGATACTTGTGGCTTTCAGACTTTTTCTTGATAGGTCTGAATTGCTCCTCATTGAACTTGTTGTCAATATGAAGATGGGCTATGTTAAACCACTCATCGACCTTCAAGGTAAATAGCAATTTTTGAATAAAATATGTGTGCCTTTCTTGTTTGGTGGTGAAAAAAATTCATAAACTAGAATTTCAAGTTACAACGCAATTATTAATGTAAGATATTACAACTTATGAAATCTTATAGGGGCAAATGTGACTCTGCTTAACAGTGGCATTCGGAAAAGTGTTATAGCACTCGTTGCAACCAAATCCTTTGTGTTATCGGGCGCGTTTGCCCAGTCCGATGGGCTTGCCATCTTTGCCTCTCTTAATAAACCCCGGCACAAGATAATAGATGGGATACTTGTGCCTTTCAGCCTTTTTCTTGATAGGTCTGAATTGCTCCTCATTGAACTTGTCGTCA
>JAOTQH010151412.1:0-15233 GCA_025631255.1 Cornus kousa
TTTTTTTTTTTTTTTTTGCCACCGATTTCTAAGTTCATGTAATTATCTAAATACATTCCTTTCTTTTGTAAGGGATAATGGAAATGTGGATGCAAGATTATGCAGAAATAAAGTACTTTATCTTACATATTTGTAAAGAAAGTTCTCTAGGTTCTACACCTATATGCTAAGTTTGGGTTATTATTGTGTCGTAGGTATTGGTTCAAATATATAATTACAAATCCAGTTACCGGATATTGCGATACTAAATAGAAAATCAACACCGCCTTAATTTGTTAACGTGCCTTGGCCAAAATATATGGGGTTTGGTCAAGGTATGTTGACCAAGCTTTCCTTTGCAAAACGTTGTAAGGATATGCAGTAGAACTTGAGAAACAAAATAGAGAGGAAATTTGAAAATGACAATGATGGCTAGAAGACTAGGAGGATGCAAGTTCATACTGGGTGGGACTTTAGTAAGGAATCAGGAAAGGGTGGAGGGAATTATCCTAGTTCGTTTGTTTGTTATGGGAAATAATTTGGTGCAAGGTTTGAGTATGAGTATATTGTGGGAATTCCCCTCTGAAATTGGCGTTCCTGAAATGTCTGTTTTGTCTCTGATAGAGGTTTACTGGTTTCAGATTGTCTAGTTTTTCAGAGTTGTGCGGTTTAGGAGTCCAGTTTTCTTAAAGCCCTCAACCAAATTCCAATTGGAACGAAATCTTTAGGATAAATTAATGCAATTTAGGAGGAGACAATGGAAGGACATCAATTCAAATCCTGGATTTTCAAGTTGAGAGGGTATTGAGAGACGGAATGAATTCTCAGTATTCATATTCATGGATGGACTGGAGTTTGAATCGTTCATACTTTCTTTTAGGTCTTTTATGGTTTCTCGGTGTGTGAAGAGGACATATTGGTGGATATCTGACGAACAGTCAGTTTGTAATTAGAACTTTTTATAGAGCCCTGTGTGGTGGTGATAAGCCTTAATTCCTGGGGAAGGTATTTGAAAGGTTGAAATGCCCTTCCGGGCTTTCCTTTTTGTGTGGATGCTCCCTTGATGCTCCCTTAATTTTTTCAATAGAAAAAATTGATTCTTAACTTGTGTTGCACGTTTAAGAAGGATGAAGAAATTAACAACTGTTTCGCCCTTCGTTTTGTGATTGCATGTGAGGTATGATATATTTTTCTTTTCTTACCTGATGTGTCTTGGGATATGCCTCGTTCAGCGGGTAACATTCTTGCTTGTTTGGATTTTATGAGTAAAAGAATGTGGCAAGCTTGAGAGGTTGCTATTATATTTTAGACGAGTATTTGGCGGTAGCAAAATATTTGATCTTTTGATAGTTTGGAGATTCCCATACGCAGGTTAAAGAAATTGATGTTACACTACCATTTTTGAATGTCCGGGAGAATTCTAGACTGTTCATCGTTTTTGTAGATCTCCTGGGGGATTAGTTTGTAACTTCTATATACTTTATGTGATTTATATTAACAAACATGGGACTAGAGATTGATTGTTGTTTTAAAACTTCTGAGGTTTTAAAATTTCTGTATAGGGTGTCATTTTTATTTCCATTTTTGGTGCCTAGATGATTCAGCATTCCTTCAAGGAAATACCAGTCTAGACGGTCGAAATAGACAGAGTCTATACTAAATAGCATTTACTGCTCTGCAGTCTACACATTTTTAATTTCAAATACACTGTCAGTAATGATAATAAATGATCAAAATATTTTTCTCGTTAAACCCAATATGCTGATGTGTTTACATTTTGATGAATTGTCTTTTCTTTTTATTTTTTTATTGGAAGACCCTAGCAGTAAAAAAATATTTTGTTGGACCTCTTGTTCTGAAAACAAACTAATACTACAGTTCAAAAATTTAGAAATGGATCACACCACTAACTTTTCCTCCCTTTTCAAATGATATACCATGGAGCGGGTCCATCATTTTCTACACTAACCAAATTTGCTAGAGGTTAGTAATTACATCTATGATCTTGAACCCATTTTGATTGACAGGAGTGTGAAGCTTAGCAAACTTCACAGGTTTATCATATTTAAGTGTACTTACAGTATATATATCTTTGGCAAGTAATACTGTAATCAGAACTTCAATAGTAAAGTCGTAAAGATACGTTACATCATTAAAGAATGTAAGCATCAGACTTGAGTAGCTTAAATAAATTTATGATAAAGCAGCTATATTTTGGTGGCCTTTCCAATTACATCTGCATTTTAGGTGTTAAATATTTCATGTGATTTTGTCAACTGTAACATTCAGTATCTTAGTTGAAACTTGTAATATATCTTGCTTTCTTCACGAGGGTTAAATGAGAGGTTATATTTAAAACTTTTTGCTGACTCTCTAGTTTTTTTTTAATAAAGTAACTTGCTGTTAGGTTGTCTTCATGGTGATGATGCGTTGAGAAGTTACTTCTAAACTAAAGAATGGTGGCGTATAGTTTTTGAAAAAGCAGAACAGATGCAGTGGAACTTCTTGTGGAGCTTAAAGCGTGTTAAAATATAGTTTGTGAGCAGAAGGGTGGCATTCCCATCGCTGTTTGGCAATTTTAAGAGTGGTATGATTTTTGGAAAAATTGCTTTGGCATATTTAAAAGTGGCAGGATATCTGCAGAGAAAGATAGATGTTGGGAAAATGTTGAAACATGCACTTATGATGGTCGTCCTGGAGGTGGCTTTGTCATATGGCTATAGATGCTGAAAGTTATTTCAAATTAAATTTTAAAAAGAGTTGAATATCTTGATGGGATGTGAATAATGGGTGTCTTTATGGTTTATGTGGTGTGTATCCTTCGTATGTAATTTTTTTCTTCCTTTATTCCCTGACCAGTTTAGGTGACATCCAATAGGTAAAGGATAGGCCATGTATGTTTCCTTTATGAGAGAAAGTGGGGCTGTTTCAGCTCGACCAGCCCCCGGCGTGTAGAGGCTTTCATAAAATCTCCGGTTCCATCAACCGGTGCTTCATCTTTACCACCTTAATGTTGATCATTTTTCGGCATCAAGTACATTCGGAATTTCATTTCTGATGACACTTTTTTAGTTAGGGCGAATTAGGTTTACGCGAGAGGGGTTAGCTCTAATCGCTACTTTTGTTTACCCGGTTCCCTACGCGAGGTAAGTGCTTTCCGGCCGCCCGGGGGGGAGTGGCGTTGTATAAAGTCGCACAAGTGTATTGTGGGTAGATGGGAGTTGTTTTGTGCAGAGAGTTGCATCAGTTGTGGTTTTATATGCTAAAGACATTCAAATTTGACTCTTTCCCCCACCCCCTGAAAAAAACAGAAGCAAGCTACCAGTGATTCTGTAGGTCTTGAGTTAAGTTGAAGTTGGGCTGTTTAGGAATTGCCTGATAATGAGCCAACTAATTAACTCATTTCAATAAAAAATGATTGAATATATTATTGAGTTAACCCTTTAAATTAAAACCATTCATGTAGCCGACCCCAAATAATTGGGAAAAGTCTTCGTTGTTGCTGTTGCTGCTTTAAATTAAAACCAAAGTACTGATAAATATACATACAGATGTATTTACTTATCAAAAAAGAAAAAAAAAGAAAAAAAAAACATATAGATGCATTAAACCTGATAAAGATTAAATAATCAGGTTGGAAATTGGTTTAATATATTTTGCTGCCAAATCCATACTCATTCAACTTAAGCATGGTTAGCAACCTCAAGAATCTGGGTTAAACTTCTCCAGGTTGTCTTTTCCATTCCCTGTCTTCTGAATTTGGGTCCTCATTTAATCTCCATTCTTCAACCTCAAGACTCAGAGTTTTTGATAGACTATTTTTAATCTTTCATATTTTATTTCCATGGCTTGTAATATTTGTATGTATATCTTGTCGCCTTGTGTTTGTACTTCAGAAATTGATTTCATTTCGGACATCCTGGTGTGTTTGACAGGTGTTTTCTTTTTGAAACTTTAGATTTGTTGTTTTATATAGCTGCGTATAAATTCATTCTCCTATTCTGTTTGCCATTTTAAGTACTGTTTCAATTTTAGTGAATGGTCATAGTTGATATATTAGTTCTGCAGGTTGGTACCTCTGGAGCAGAAGGATACTCGGTGAATGTTCCATGGAGTCGTGGGGGAGTAGGCGATAATGACTATATATATGCATTTCAGCATGTTGTGCTTCCTATAGGTTATTCACTTTCATTTGTTTTATATCCCAAAAGAATGAAAGGAATCTTTGTATTTTTATTCTGTGGTTTTCTATTACTCGTTTTCTCAGTGAATTACCTAATAATAGAAGTGTGCACAATGAAGTTGGCTGTGCATTATTGATCAATAATACTCTTCTCATTTATTTAGTTTTTTTTTTATATGTCTTTGGTGAATAGCCTGATTACCTGAATATGTTGTATCTGCTGCCACTTATGTATCTCTTAAATCTATAATTACTGGAACATTAAATGGCATTCCTCTTATGCCAAAGGTTAGGTCAGTCCGTCCTTCCCCACACCCTCAATTAAAAGGGATCAAACTTCTTATCTCCTTTTAAGACAGCCTTTAGTGAGGCTGTGTTTACTATCTGTTGTAAATTGAAAAAAATAATTGAGGGCAGTCATTGGTATATTGGACTGTTTATCGTCATATGTCAGATACAAGGCAATAGTGGTTTTGGATATGCATAAACTTAAAAAAAAATGCTCTTAATCTTTACTCAGAACGTTGGAAGAATTTAAAAAGAAATTGTATTATGTTAATGAGATTTCTATGGGTGCGTTTAGTAACGTTTTCGTTTTCTGTTTTTGCAGTCTTAAGAAACAAGAAACATGATTTTGCTTTCTTGAGTGAAAATAGGAAACATAAATGATATTTATTAACACTTGTTGCCACAAATTTGAAAACATAAAACAATAAAAGTGTTTAGTAATACAACATATTTGCTACAAATGTACATAATATTCTTTCATTTATTTATTTATTTATTTTTCATGGCAAGAATTTTAGGGGTTAGTGATTAGAGGGGAGGGTAAGGGGGAAGGTAGATGACTTGAACACGAACTCTCGACACAGGGAGCAACCCAACCACTCAGGCACGACACTTGCTTCCATTAATATCAAAAAGCCATAAATGTAGAAAATCTAATTTAAAATTATAAATCTTAAAAATACCCAATACATCGTAAGTACAAAATTAGATATACCAAGAAAAAAACATTCCCACCAATTATGTATATAAATACATGTATATGCATGATGTATACATTTATTATGTGATATATAATATATTTAGCATATGATAATTTATTATGAATAAAAAATATTAAATAATATATCTTATATGTAATAAAATATATATTGTGTTATAATATTGTAAATTAATTATAATTTAATATTTACATATAATATAATATAGATATGATATATAATAATATAAAATATCTACTGCTTAATAATTTAATAACATTATATTCTATATCAAAAATTATTTTGTCACAAAAAATAATTTACATTATTATTTAATATATTATATATTAAAATATATTTTTATCAAATAGAAAATAATATACAATATTTAATTTATTCTATATTAAAAATATATTTTTTATCAATATTTAATATGCAACTTAGTATATAATACAAATATTATGAATTTTATTTAAAATGAATAGTGTCTGTGCACTAATATTAGTGAAAATGTTTCTGCGCTACAGTATCGAAAACATAAGAAATATCATTTTGATGTTTTCTCTTTTTTCCACAAAAATTGAAAACATTTTCTGTTATAGAAAAACAAAAATATTTTATTCAACATGATTTTTATTTTTTTAGAGGTTGACAACAAAAAACAAGAAACGTTTTTGGTTACTAAACGCAGCCTTAGCATTTTGTTTTTGATTCATGTTGCGGTACAATTATGGTTTTGGGCCATGAACAGTTGTCAAAATAAGAAAAAATAAAACTGCACCAAATCTGTTTTTGTTGCCGAAATCTACACTATAGCTACCCAAAAACAAAATGCATGCAAGAAACAAAAATTTCTTGTGATAAATAAGAAAAAATAAATTATCCTGAAATTTTTTAAGAGGAAAAATATTTTGAAAGAAAAAATTTTAAAAACTAAAAAATATTACTTTTAAAAATGAGAATTCTAGACTTATAATATTATTTTAGAACTAAGTCGCATTTTGTTTTTGTTTTTGCATTTTTATTTTAATTTGAAAAAGAAAAAAAATTGTATTGTAGTACGGTATTTTAAATAGTAAATGAAAACATGTTTGGTAATATATATTTATTACAAAAATTTTGAAAACAAAAATATAAAAAGTGTTTGATAAAAAAAGTGTTGTAAATTTTAAAAATATAATGGATTGTTTAAAAAGTCATTTAAGAGCTTTAAAAATAAATAAATAAAAAGAATTGGGTACTGTTTATTGCTATAATACCTGCTATTATGGTACAAAAACATGTTAAAATATCAAATAGGTATTTCGACTTTTAGTTACTATTTACGAGATGTTTCGATACAAAACAAAGAGTACAGTACTAAAGGTCCACGGACTTCCAGGTGGTTTTTCTTTTGGACGCGGTATCCTCGAAATCCCTAAGAAATGCATTGGAAAGAAGATCGGATTAACCCCGAAAAAGGTTACCAAAGGTTATTTATTTATTTATTTTTAACAATGTTACGATACCGGGCAAAATAAAAACACCACAAATAAAACGTACACTAAACTGACTCTTAATTAATTATGACTCGAATTTTAGTGCATGCATTTCGCATAAAAAAAATAATTAAAAAAAATGGAGGAGATGGTAACTGACAGATAGGGGAGGGAAAGCCTGTTAATGCAAGTCTGAATTTGGGGAAGCTAGTGTGATTTTGGGGCTACGAAGATACAATAGTTACATTTAATAGTCCCTTAACTTTTTATTGTGCTACGAAAAGTATTTTTATGAAGGGTAAAATGTAATAAATAATACACTAATAATAATAATAATTTAGTAGTTGCTGAAGTGGCTCACAACTAAGCCACGTGTCAAAAAAATTAGCAAAAGGTAAGCAATTTGTTCTAGCACTCCTTGAAACTAATTTGAATTCACCAAAAGACTTGAAAGGCCTCACCATCAGATAAACAAACCTTAACACTGCGCTAGGTCATTTAAAGCCTCGAATGGTTCTCACAAACAAGTAATCAAACTCTAGCGTCGTGCTAGGTCATTTAAAGCCTCGAATGGTTCTCATCGACAAGCAATCAAACCCTAACGTTGCACTGGGTCATTAAAAGCCTCGAATGGTTCTCACTAACGAGCATTGTGTTGGGTCATTATAAACCTCAAATGGTTCTCACCAACTAGTAATCAAACCCTAGCGTTGCACTGGGTTATTAAAAGCCTCGGATGGTTCTCACCAACGAGCAATCAAACCTAGCGTTGCGCTGGGTTATAAAAAAAAAACCTCGAATGGTTCTCACCCACGAGTAATCAAACACTAGTGTTGTGTTAGGCCACTTAAAACTTCGAATGACCCCATCATCAAGTCAACCAAACATTGATACTATTCTACACCTGCAGGGGACTTCAAGAGTCCTTGATAACCAAAGTACCACATCATGTAGTACTACAAAAGCAAATCATAATCAAGCAACTCGAGATACTAATATGGTCTTCTCGATTCTTGGAGCTTCTCCCTATTGGGATCTATAAAAGGATTTGGTTTAGTGGATGAGAAACTAGAGCATGCTCTTTAGACGAGCCTGGTTAATGAGATGGTGGATGTACGCTGTAAAGCAAAGACTTTGTATCACATTTAATGCTCTGACATAGTCATAATCAACTTGGCTACCACCAATTATAAAAAAATGACAAGAAATGCATTTAATGCAATGGATAGAAATAACCAGCAGGTTCCAAGGTTCGATAAGAGGAAGTGACCTCTTAGAGTCCCTGGGTCATCATGACTACTTCAGTAGCCATGATTCATGATAAAGACCATGGGGTAAATATCTAAGGTGTTTGAAGGCTATAAATAAAAGTCTCAACACAAGCATTAAAAGCAAAGCATTAAGGAAGAGTATTAAGGTGATATTGATAGCGGTTTCCCTATCTCCACCAACGTACTCGCTAACCAGTCTACTTTCTCCTCCTTTTCCATCCTCCTCTGGATCCTTCACAGTTGTGTTTATAGATATCAACATTTATTTATTATTTAGTTGTATTAAAAAAAGTACCTTTCTACATTTGGCGACTTCGCTGGCGATATCGACACAAGCTAATGGATTCACAAAACACGTCACCTAGCCACTCCGAGCAGCTAGCCGATGAGGAAAATATAGCCTCTATTCTGGAACATGTTCCATCTTAGGCTTCTGCTGTTGAACCTCCAAGGCCATTTTCAAGCCAGCCAGAGCTCAGTCATCGCAGTCGTCAGTCCTTGCCCTCAATGCAGGTGATGCGGAGGCCAATTACCTACTCCATGAATGAATGGACAGACTCGAGGCCATCATCATTGCAAATATAAGGCCCCGGACATCGTCTCAGGAGTAAACTCAGACTGTGCACTCTACAGTGCACGTACCACCGCTTTTTTACCCACCAACTCAAGCACAAGTCTCTCCAAAAGCACCAGTGTCCCTGGTAGTACCTCTACTTAACTCATCACCCGAGTTCGTTACAGAAAGTAGACTACGGGACTTCTTCATAAAAAATTCCCCTTCTGCGGCCCGCACGTTCGTTCTTCTATCTAAGCCACCTTATCCATGAATTCTAGCCCAGACACCATATCTCGCAGACTATGTTATTCCAATGTTTCTAAAATATGACGCCATTAGAGGCGATACTGACGAGCATGCTCAATGTTTCATCAAATCTTTGGGATAACACATCAACGACGAATTGTTACGCCTTAGAGAGTTTTCCAAGTTTCTCATTGACCTTGCTTATAGATGGTTTCGAAGTTTGGAGCCAAACTCTGTCACTACATGGAAGTAGCTCTCTGATAAATTTCATGCTAAATTTGTGTAGTCCATCGAATGAGTCACTACTCTCTCCCTCACCAAATGGGTATAAGAAGACAACAAGGAACCCCTCAAGTTCATCATTCGCTTCCAAGGTCATGCTAGAGAATGCTTTGAGGGAAGCAGTATACGTGATTTAGTTAAAATTTGCATTCGAGGCATGAACCGGGTCTACATGATACACCTGGTCAACCTTGGTTTAACTAGCTTCAGTGATCTCACCATAGCTGTGTGGAACCTGGGCAAGGACCTCGCCTAAACAGAAGCAAATGCCCCCTGCAGAGTATTCGTCGGCCTGCTCCAGTCATCACTGACAATGACAAGGCCAAGGAGGTTGTCTTGATTTCTACCTTTATCACCAAAATATCACTCATCCCACCCATTTTAGCCGAGTCCTCCGTCGACTCTTCCACTAGTGAATGGTATGAAGAGGGGGGACCTTGAGGTCACCGCCCCAAAGGATGTGTGACGCAACCCTTATCTACGTCATCAATGGGTTGCCATAATTACTTTTTATGACGTGATACGACCCGAGCGTGTTCACAAAATAATGCACAACACTTTGAGTTTAGAAATAGTGTCAAGTGGGCATCATATTTTAAATTTATAAATCGCTTAACACCTAAACTATGTAGTATGAGTGAGAAGGGATCATCCTAAGGGATTTGTAAGATTTAAGGAATCAAAATTGGATTAGTAGGTCGAATGATCAAAGAGAGTGGTTTGTTGGTTGAATTAAGTTATGATTAATTAAAAACAATGCAATGTAAAACAAGCTAAAGTAAATGAGGTGTAAAGAATGAGAGAGGGGTCTTGGCACATAGAGTTCACCACTAGGCTTTACTTCACTAAACATTTAACATTTGTTATATTAGAGGGATTCCATGTTGTAAAACAAGTGTGTGTTCCATTAATTGATATACTAAGCATAGATGGCAAATTAAGCATAAATTGTTTAATCAATCTAGTGAGTAGCACAACTTATCAAATTAAGCCATTAACCATTCAATAAACCCACAATCAATACACCCACAAAAATCTAGAGAAATGAACTATTTGTACTCATAAGCATGGACCATCAAACAACAAGAATAGATTGTTTACCTATCTAGGAAAGTAAAGCAACTAAGCTACCATTACACTAATGACAAGGAAATTAAATTAATTAAACTGATGAAGTAGTACAACCTATCAAGAAATAAGTATAGTCTATTAAATAAAATACAAGAGTAATCAATTAAGCACCATGCATTGACTAACATTAGACTCAACATTTTAATACACATAGACATGCACCAAATGTAGAGAATCAAGTGTGAACATATAATCATTCATTCCATCATACATAAACGTATGAATAGAATTGAAGGATTAATTGGAAACATTAAATCATACAAATCATGTAAAAATAAGATTTATATAAACATGAGGTTAATACAATATTTACAACACGAATCCCCACTAATTATAAAGTAGTAAGGTTTAGGAAGCAAGCCTAGGGCCATCTTTAGCCCCAAGAGAATGATCTAGCCACTCATGGTTGTTGTCATCCAACCCTCAAGGGCTCTCTCCATGGTTGGATTCATCTTCCTCCTCTTGGTGTTTTTGGTAGAAACCCTAGCAATTGGAAGAATCTTCCCCAAAATGTGTTTATTTTCTCTCTAATCTCTAGCCAATCTCTAACTAACCAATCTCTTTACTAAAAATAGTCAATTTCCTTATATAGGTAGCTCAAATATCACACCCAATGGTCAGACCTCGTGTATAAGGACCTCTAAATGATTGCACCACGAGTACACCTTTAATTGGGCTTGAAATATGTTTTGCACGAATTTTGAGGTAGTTCGATCGATCACTCTATTGCTCCAATTGATCAAAGTATGATGGCGTAATTATTTGGACAAGGACAAAGGCTGAGATATTTATGGGGAAAAAGACAAAAGTGGTTATGAGGATAGGATCAAAAGGTTCGATTGATCAAATAAATGGTTGGATTGATCGAATAGGAAATTTTCCTAAAGATAAGGACAAGGGTTTGATCCATTAAGGCAGGGTTGGAACGATCACGGTGTGATTGATCATAGCATGGTTTGATCGATCGAACATGGAATTTTAACCACGTTGGTTCTTCTTTCATCTAGACTTTGGATTGCTTCTTCCAGTGCTCTAATTCAGCTGATTTGATTTATTTTAGGGATAAGTACCTAAGATAGGGAAAAAAACATGAAGTAGTTAGACTAAAGTGGGGAAATAAGATAGAATAAGGTCCTAGAATACTCAAGATTAAGGGTTTAAATGCGCACTTTTCAGCGTTTATCATACCCCCAAACTTAAATATTGCTAGTCCTAGTAATGAACTACTAAGTAAAGCAAGAAACTAACAACTATACAAGAATGAACTAGAAAGAAATAAAAAGATAACGTCATTTTCATAGGGAACACGGTTGCATTTAGCATATGCAATAAGCTTTTTAAACCCCTAAGTTACCCTCAGTGGACGAGTAAAGTCTCGTGAGGGTTTCCAAAAATAATACCCGTAAACATTAAGCTCTTTCTCACTAAAGAGACACCAACATTCCAAACAAGCATTGGGAGAAAACTACCTCAAGTATGCAATTTTTCAACCATCTCTAAGCAATTCTCCAAAATTTTAACAATAAGCAAGCAAATATGGTCCTTCACACATCAAGAGAATGATCATGCGAATTAAAACAACTCTAGAATCCTTTTTAAGTGAACCGGCATAAAATATATTGCTATCTAAGCCAACTAAAAAAATGGTCACAACCGGCCTCAAGCTAGCACACAAATCTAGTACCGATCATCAAGACAAAGAATGAACCTTTTATTAAAGTTTTATTGAACTAGGTGCACTTATTTTTTTCACTCGATTTTTTATTTTATTTTATTTTATTTTTATTATTATTTTTTAGGATCAAAGATGGAAGCATAGTGAAATGTAGTGATCTCTTAAGCTTTCTAGAAGATTCATGAGGTGATCGTTAAGTAAATGACTCCCAAACCAGATGGCTTTAGGGCATTAGGTGTAGAAACACCTTTAAGGACTTACAAGCTCAAATTAACTAGACTACAAATCAAAACAACCTCTATTTAATCATTTCTAGTTCCTTACATTTGGTAAAAAGTCCTCACTTTATTTACTAATTGAATTTATTTATTTATTTATTATTTATTTATTTTTTTTAAAAAAATTTAAACTAAAGTTTGGGCCCTACACCTTTCAGCACGAGAAATTCAATGCTTGATGAGGCTAGAATCTCGGCTACTTAGTGAAAAGGACTTGTTATCTGATAAGTGCTCAAATGTGATGCATTTTAGCACCTAAGCTAGGGTATTTTAGTCTATTCATCTATTTTACTTTCTCGTTTTAGTTTTACTTTGTGATTTTGTTTATTTCAGGTCAATAAGGTTCAAAAAGGCTAAAAAGAGCCTATTAGCTCAGTTTTGGAGCTAATAAGAAAATTCAGAAGAAGTCAAATAAAAACTATACTATTCAAGCTTCGATCGATCGAAGATATCTACAATCGATCGAGAAGAAGGCAGTGCCAGCTCAGTGGATAAGGTTGTCAGTTGTTAAAATATCTTTGCCATGTTAGCTTCGATCAATCAAAGTAAGTGTTTGATTAATCGAAGCCCTGTTCGATCGATCGAACCCCTTGCTGGCAGTGAGCTGTTTAATTCCCGAGCGCGACCAAACTCCACTAACTTTTGCAGTTGCGAGATTGCACCAATTAAAGGCCTTATTTCTAACTTGTTGCCTACTCAAAGAGGCTTGATTTAAATCAAATGAACCAATTTGTATAGGAGTTATTGAACAATTTTTAGTTCCAAGAATTGTTTTTAGCTTAGATATTATTCTCTCTCTAGAATTAGGGTTTTTGGAGCAAAGCAAAGAGGAAGAAGATGGTGCCTACATTGAAGAAAACCCTTGAGGGTTCCATGACCACTGCTATGAGTGGCTAGATCCATCTCTTGGGGCTAGAGATAACCCCTAGGCTTGCCTCCTAAACCTAGTATTTTGTAATTTTTGGGGATTTATGTTGTAAATGATGTTTTGACCATGAATAAATATAGATCTTGTGTTTTTACATGATTTGTATGAATTAATTCTTCCAATTGATCTTTTAATTCTATCCATATGTTTATTTATGCTAGAATGAATGGTCATGTGCTACACTAGGTTTTATGAGTTTAATGTATGTCTATGTCTGTTAAAATCATAAATCTAGTGATGGTCAAGGTGCTTATTTGATTACTCTTGTGGTTTGTTTGATGGGTTATACTTATTTCTTGATGGATTGTGCTACCTCGTTAGTTTAATTTTCTTGTCATTATTATAATTATAGTGTAGTTGCTTTAAATTCCTAGATAGGTAAACAATCCATTCTTATTGTTTGATGATCCATGCTTATGAGTGCAAATAGTACATTTCTTTAGATTTTTGTGTGTATATTAATTATTATTTCATTGAATGGTTAGTGACTTTTTTTGATAGGTTGTGCTACTCACTAGATTGATTAGACAATTTATTCTTATTTGCCATCTATGCTTAGTTTTCAATTAATGACACATACATTTGTTTTACAACATGAATTCCCCTTAAATTGACAATTGCTAGTGTTTCGTAAAGTGAAGCTTAGTGGTAAACTCTATACCCCAAGACCTTTCTCTCATTCTTTGTAACTTAATTTCTAGATTGATCTTAATTTGCATGCTTTTAATTGAATCATTAGTTTAATTCAACCAACCAAAACCTCTCTTTGATTATTTAACCTACTAATCCAATATTGATTCCGTAGTACCTTACAAATCCCTTGGGATGATCCTTGGTGTGTCGTCCCCAAACCGAAGCACAAAAGAAGTGTATAGTGTGGCCAAGTTTATATTTAGAATGCCACTACTACTATTAACTAAAACATAGCTAGAGTGAGTAGGGATCGTCTCAAAGGAAAGAAGGTGTATTTTTGCTTGGAAATCAATATCGGGTTAGTAGGTCGAATGATCAAAGATGGTTTGATTGATTGAATTATGCTATAATTAAAACTAAGTAAATGCAATGTAAAACAACTAAAGTAAATGAGACGTGGAGAATATGAGAGAAAGTTCTTGGGACTTAGAGTTCACCACTAAGCATCACCTTCTTAGACATTCAATTTTGATAGACTAGAATGATTATATGTTACAAATGAGAGTGTGTGCCACTAATTGGATACTTAAGCATAGATGGCCAAATAAGCATACATTGTCTAGCCAAACTAGTGAATAACACAATATATCAAATTAAGCCATTATTCCTTTCTTTAAGTACACAACTAATGCACATCACCAAATTAGAGAAAAATACAACTTACATTTATAAGCATGGAACATTAAACAACAAGCATGAATTGTCCTCCTATCTAAGAAAGTAAGACAACTACACTACAACTAAGCTAGTGGCATGAAAATTAATCTAATTAAACTAAGGAAGAGGCACAATCTATCAAGAAATAAGTATGAACCATCAAACAAAACACAAGAGTAATCTATTTAAGCACTGTGCCTTGAATCACAAGATTTATAGTATTAACACACATAAACATGCATCAATACCACAAAATCTAGAAATAAACACATGAATACTAACTTTAGCATATGTAGACATATGGATAGAATTAAATGAGCAATTGAAAGTATTATACCACACAAATCATTATAGAGACAAGATTCAAATATATATAAATGTCAAGACAAACATTACAACACAAATCCTCTCTAATTACAAACCATCAAAGTCTAGGAGGCATGCTTAGGGATATCTTTAGCCCCAAGAAGATGTTTAGCCACTCATTGATGGTGTAATCCAACCCTCAAGGGCTATCTCCATGGTAGAAATGATCTTTTTCTCCTTAGTGAAAACCCTAGATGAGTAGAAGAACTTTCCCAATTTGGAGTGTCTCTCTCTAATCTCTAGCCAAGACCCTTCTAATTAGCCTCTTTTTTACTCAAAATAGCCAAAATCCTTATACAGGTACCTCAAGTGTCACACCCAATGGTCAGACCTCTTGCACTAGGACCTCTAAATGATTGCACCACGAACACTGATGAGAGCTAAAAAGTACACATTTAAAACCCTTAAGCTTGAGTATTCTAGGACCTTTATCTATTTTATTTACTTGTTTTAGTACTTATTTGTGTTTTTGTCTATTTCAGGTCAATAATGTTAAAATAGGCTAAAAATGGATTCTTAAGGCC
>JAOTQH010151736.1:0-15225 GCA_025631255.1 Cornus kousa
GGCAATAAGGTGGGTGAGTTCATAGTCTTCAGGTTTTAATGAGGGTCTCTCGGGAAGGTGAGTGGCTGTGAGCCTCCTTCTTTAGGGAGGGTAGATTTTGAGGACGAAATCTTTTAAGGAGGGTAGATTGTGATGTTATATATTTTTTCACCATTTTTTATTTTTTATTTTTATTTTTTTCGAGGGTAGTTTTGTCTTTTCTCGTTTTGCGTACTGGACACCGTGTAATGTGCTGGGTATGTTCGAGAATTGGTTAGGGCATTTCATTGAGTTCAGGACTCTTTGAAATGCAAGGGTTGCCAATTCGGCATTTTTTTATTTTTCGGGCCGGACAGTCCCGGGTGGGACCCACTACCGGAATTGTTGCGTACGGGATTTAGTTAGGCCCATTTTTATCTCATGCATTTTATTTAATGCGTTTTATGTGGTTATAATATAGTTAATGTGTATATATATATGTGTATGGTGGAAAATAAAAATAAAAAGAGAAAAGATTTTTTTTTTTTTTTTAAAGTGGTGGGACCTACCACTTTATTCTTAAGTGGCAAGGAGGGCACAATTGGCCTCACATTTCTCACTTTCCCGTAAGTCTCTCTCTCCCCTTCTCTTTCTCAATTTTCTTTTTTATTTTCTTCACAAAATCAATCCTTGATTTTTCCTTTATCTTTTGGAATTTTTGGGTACCGTTTACGGCAAAACGGAGAGCACAGCGAGATTTACACGTTGATGTAAGCAATTCATCATTTGGTGCACCCTTGGATTTTCAAAAATTTAGACCCATTTGAGGATTTTTCTTCAAAATTGAGGTAGAAATGTTTAATCCATAACTTCTTGGATTTTAGTGAATTAATCTCCATGTTTTGTTATCTAACATGCTATAATTGTGATGAATTCCTTTAATATGATTCAATTGTTGTAGATGAAACTTATGATTATGTGTATTGTTATTATTGTGTGAGAAAGTATGCCTATGTGTTTGTATTTCATGCCTATTGTGTCATATGTACTGAATTTTGTGACTTGGAAACATGACATAAAATTTTAGAGATTTTCTACAATACATGTTTATTGTGAATAATTAATTTGCGTAGGATAAATTTTTTTGTTAGCATGGCATTTAAATGTATGAAGCATCCATGCACTTTATGGGGAAATAAATAGGAATGATGTTTTGAAAGAAATGGGAATGAAAAAAAGGTTTTGGGAAAGTTTTGATAAAAGGGTTTTTGAGGAAAAAAAACCCAGACGCTGAGGAGGTACCGAGGGTCTGTGGTGTTAAAGTAACCTAGAGGGAATTGGTGAGTCGTTTACCACATAGCTTAAAATGTATGCTAAGGTGAGAGGCTAAGTTTTATATTTATAAAGTGTCACTACTACCTTTTACTAAAAATATAGCTAGGGCAAGTAGGGATCATCCCAATGGATTGGTGTTGTATTGGTTTTGGAATCAAGATTAGGGTTGGTAGGTCGAGTGATCAAAAGATTGGCTGGTGATTGAATTATACTAAAGTGCAATTTAAACTAAAATAAACAATTAAATGCAATATAGAGAAAATAAAAGAGAGAGAACTTGGGATTTAGAGATCACCACTAAACATTATCTTTCTACACACTCAATGAATACTTAATGAGGGGCAAACTTGTGTTGCAATATTGGTGTGTGTGTGTGTGTGTTTGGTTGTTTCAATTAGCACGGATGACAAATTAAGTATATATTGTCTAAGTAACCTAGTGAAAAGCACAACATATCAAACTAAGCTATTAATCCTTCCTTTAAGCTCACAATCCAAATACATCATAATGTTAGAGACATATGCTAGCTACTTGCATTCAAAAGCATGGAACATCAAACAACAAGCATGGATTGTCCTTCCATCTAAAAAACTAGGGCAACTACACTACAACTAAGTTAATAACATGAAATTAAACTAATTAAACTAAGGGAGAGGCACAATCCATCAAGAAATGAGTATGAACCATCAAGTAAATCACAAGAGCATTCCATTAAGCACTATGTTTTGACAATCTCTAGATCCATAACATCAATACACATAGACATGCATCAATAACACAAAAACTAGAGATAAATACATGAACATCTATTCTAGAATGCATAGGCATATGGATAGAATGAAATGATCAATTGGAAGCATTAAACCATACAAATCATTGAATAAACAAGATTTATGTATACATAAATGTCAAAACATGTATTACAACACAAATCCCCTCAAAAGTACACAAATCAAGATATAAAAAGCATGTTTAGGGCTAACTCTAGCCCCCAAAAGGATGTAACCACTCGTGGATGTGCTCCTCTAACCCTCAAGGGCAAGCTCCATGATAGAAATTTGCTCATCTTCTTGGTTGATGAAGAACCTCCAAGCTTTTGTCTCTAGCCTCCTCCTCTTCTTTTCTTTCTCACTAAGAATTCTCTAATTCTATCTAAATGATGTAATGACCCGGTCATTTCCTTCCTTTTCCGTTTTCCTCAAATCTTACGGGTGAAACTTTTTCGTCGAAATTTCTTTTCTAAGTTCGGTTTCTTGTCACTTAGTGTCATCTTGAGTGCTCAGAAATGGTTTCTGAGACTCTTTTTGGTGGATTGAAGACTTCCTTTGAGGACCGAGTCATTTCCATTTTTTTTTTATTTTTTCGACTATTCATTTTTTTATCTCTTCCTGTTTGTCACTTTGGTGGCATAACCTCACTTTTCGTGTTCGGATTTGATTCTGATTTTGCATGCATCCATGATATTTAAATTCCATGGTATGTGTATTTTTACTTTTGTAGAAAAGCATGTTATATGTTTACTTTTCTTGTAAAGGGCATGAATGCATGACTTTTGGTAATTACTCTAAACTTTTGGGGTTTTTGTGTAATTAAATAAAGTAATTATTTTTGGTCTTGGGGACCATTTTGTAATTTAATTTAGAAGATATTTTGGAAAAGGACTTTTTTACAATTTTTGGAAAGTATGACAAGTGTCACACTCTCATTGGTCCACTTGTTGACATTTGTGTGGAAACACTTTGGTGCCTTGGATGATGACATGTGGAGGGTGGAGATTCACCCACTTGTTGACCTAGGATTGGTGCACTTGTTGGCTTGGATGGTTGACAAGTGTAGGCTTAAGATTAAGCCTAAGAGGGAGCCATTGATTTGTGACAAGTGTATGCTCCAAATTAAGTCTTGCAAATATTTTTGGGCCACTTTGGGATTATGAGTTTAAAGAAGGGTTTTTGTGCAATTGACCAAGACTTGTGTGTGTTGACCATGGTGTAGGAACACATAGTGAGTGGAGGATTTCTAATTCCTCCACTCACACTTTTTCACATTTTTATCTCTTTCTTCCTCACCAAAAACCTAGCCTCCATGGATGGAGCTTGAAGCCTTAAGCCTTGACCTTGATTTTTGAGGGTCTTCCACTCACCTTAGAACATTAACCTTGGGAGACAAAAGTTTCCTCTCATCCTCCTCTACATAACCCTTGAAGGGTTTGCCATTTTGTGTTGATTTGCCTTGGATTCAAGAGGAACAATCCTCTTGTGAGGTAGGGGGTGTTATAGGTTATTTTCTATGTGGTTTTAATTGTTTTTGTAGTGAAATACAAGTGATATGCATGTTTAAATGTTAATTTGAGAAATTAATGATTGTTGTAACTTGCATATAATTCACTTTTGACTTGGTATATGGCATGGCCATGACTTGATCTTTGTTGTATATTAATTTAGAGTGATTTAAATGAGTTTTCAAATCTAGAGATTTATTGAATTTAAATTGATTTAAATTCTACTAAATTGTACCATTCTTGTTTTCCATTTTTGACTTGATATATGGCATGGCCATGACTTAGTCTTTGTTATATATTAATTTGAGAGCATTTGAATAACCTTGGAAATTTAGAGATTTAATTAATTTAGATTAATTAAAATTTACATGATGATGTCTTGCTTATTTTGCCCTTTTGATTTGATATATGCAATGAGCATGCTATATTGGTTAACATATATTAATTTGAGGTCATTTGGGATAGATTGAAATCTAGAGATTTTTCATGTTAGGTTGAAAATCCCATAAAATGTAGTGAAGTTAATTACCTTGTGAGCATATTATTAATTAGATGTAGAATTAATACTTGTGACCTCTTGAAATGGTAATTGGATTTAGCATGATATAGTATATCATTGATTTGCAAGGCTTGTTTATATGCATCTTGTGTAGGTATATAGCTTATCTAGAATATTACAATTGATTACCATGAAAGCTTGTTACTAAATTGGAGCTTAATTAGTACTTGTGGCTTATGATGGTAATGTGGCTCAATTGTTGTAAAATATTCTTGCTTGCAGCTAAAACAAAGCTGAAAGACTAACTGGATTGTTTGTTATGGATACATAAGTCTGCAGCTGAAGAAGCTGAACGGCTAACTGGATGTAATATGAATGGACTGGATAAGACTTTAAATATATAATTATGGTACCACGATATGAGCATGAGTCTCAGAGTCGTTGCTTAGGGTGCGTATATCGCCTAGGATTGATAACTAGGCCTAATGATGTTTCCCTAGTTGTTCTACTCGGGTTGAGACGGGTTTTCGGTCTTGGTTCCTTGACGAAAAATGTTTCTCTCGTCATTCTCTATGACACAGTCAAAGGGTTTATTTTTCAGAGGAGCGGTGATTATTTTACAAATTTTTAAAAATTTTGGATCTAAGGCTTCGAAGGGGGTTTTGGGCCACTTGTAATTCCAGAGCCGAGCCTTTGGAACAGTATAATCTCGTCGTCGACGGCTATGTTCCCACCTAATAGTTTTTCGTTCTGCTGCCATTGACCGACGTAAACTATGATGATTAATGCGTAAAAGTTGAATTTTATTTTGCCATTTTATTTATCAAGGCTTCATATATGAAAGGTAGTCTGCTTAATGAGTTTAAATTACTAAAACAAAAACTAGTAATTACATCCTCCTCAATCTTTGACGGCATGCAAATTAATATTTACATCTCGTGACGTCCATTCAAAACAGTTAATTTTGAGCCTGGATCCTTGTACGGGATTCATTTTGACATTTCGTCAAATTGTGGACTCTTAGAATTTCCTCCTGGATGATGTTTTCTAGTTTCAGGGTTTTTGACCCCGATTTGCGCCAAATTTGTTTTGGGCATAACTTTCTGCTTGGGACTCATTTTTGTATGCCGTTTCTTCTGTTGTTCATATTTTCTCATTTTGAATCTTTTTCATTCACGGAGTTTTGCCATTTGAGCGGGTTTATGTATGGATTGTAGTAGGATGGAACTTGCATGTGGGCCTGACCCACTTTTATTTTTCAGGTATTCGTCAGTACCAGACTTAAAGTTTGATCATGATGAAGCAGATACAGACACTTATGCTTCCGACTACATAGGATTTCCTTTCTTATTTTTGTAAATTTTTTGAAAATATCCAATTTTTTTGTAAAAATCTTAAAAATGTCTCCACTAAATTTCTAATTATACCCCATTATATATTGTTGTTATTCAAGGTGACTCCCTCTTATACAATTCTCCGGATCCATGACTTAGATAAAGGTAAGACCGTAAGAGACGGAGATCGATGACGACAAAAAATAACATGAGAAGAGATTATTAAAAAAATAATTTTATAAAACATAATTTTAAATATTTAAAGGATCTAGGCAGTTTTGATTTCTCTCTAAACATAAGTATGGTTTTGGATTAAGAGGGATCCATTGTGTTTGAGAACATTGGTTGTGACCAAGAACAAAGATTTTTTTATCTCTAGTGGAGAGAGATTTTTCTTGTAAAATCTAGGTGTACTTATGGTTAAATGATTGAGCATTGTCTCAGTATTGAAAACACTCCAAGTACCGATCGAGCGACCTCGTTTACGATCGACGCCATTGCGATATTGAAGCTAAGCTTATTTGAAGAGGACAAGTTCGATATTTATTTGAAAATAATATTTATTTGAACCAAGTTTACACCGACAATACATGTCTCACATGTCCTTTAAATGAAAAATGGTATTTTTGACGACAAGTTTATACCGACAAAAAACCGACGTCCTTGATTTCGATTATTACTTCATGTCGTGATAATTGGTATGTCCCAATCATATAGATTGCATTGATAATGTAATCCTTATATCCCATTGTTTTCTTATCGTGTTGTATGGATTGTCCCTAACCTTGTTCAATTGCATAGATAATGTGATTCATGGAAAATGGTAAACTTGTCATGTTAATTGGATTATTTCCAAATCTTGCTTAATTGTATTGATAATGCAATTCATGTTGATCTGTATTCAAATATCTTTCTTATCGTGTTCTTTGGATTATCCCAATCTTGAATCGTTTCATATATGTATATGTATCATGATTCTTGTTGCTTATGCTCCATGATAGCTTATGATGCTCCCTGAGTCTCATCTTGACATAGACGTTAGGTGGCATAAGCCCCTTTAATATGTTTCACCATAAGGTGATATAATCGTAAAATGTTAGGTCGATGCATGCTCATCTCCTATGAGTAGCTTTATGTTACTCACCCACGTAGTGGACACATTTTTTAGGTATGAAAACTTGGTTCGTGGTGCACATTGTTTCTTAGATGAATTGTAGCTTTCAAGTTTCTATTTCATGCAAATGTTAGCATGAAATATCATTATGTAACCTTGTTATATCAAAACTTATATTCTTGGAATTCATGTATGTAAAGTGTATCTAAGTACACTCTTTTCAATGTATTTAACATGTATATGATGAGGCCGGAGGCCAATGACATGTATCTTGTATTTAATGCATTTTCGCTTTCAAGTTCACTATGAAAATATTGAAAATTCATGAGTCTTTGTGACATAACTTTTGCATCGGGTATAGGAATTACATTCTGTTTCTTTCATAGGGTCTTATTTATCATGTTTGAAGTGTGGCCAAGGGCCAAACTGTAATTTGAAATCATTCGTTAATTTTAGTCTTCAAAATTTTCATTTCTAATCCATTTTTGCCTTTTTGGCTGTTGGGGGGTCGAATTTTGCATCAACGGTATTTTTAAGCCGTGGATCATTGTAACGCATCCTAATAGGTAAGTTACATTTGCGTGCATGTTTGTTTTCAAGTTTAGAGTCATATTTCACAAAATGAGTACTCTATGCATTTTCTTTTGATGTTTTGTTGCATAATCTGACCTAAGGGCATTCTGGGGTTTTTCTTTGAGAATTAAATTCCGTTCTTCATATGGTTACTTAGAAAACATGATTTTAGGGGGGGTTTCTTCTTCATGTTTTTCCAGAAAACATCTTCTCGACATCGGAAATCATCCCCGAAGTTCAGTTTTCTGTTATGCATTTTAGCAGCTTTTTAGCCCTCTGGACCAGATTTCATGGAAGGGCATTTTGGACCTCTTACAGTGAGTATTTTTCATTTCTTCCAATTTTTTAAGTAGAAAACTCAATTTTGAGGGGGGTTTCTTATTTGTGTTTTTCCAGAAAATGTCATCTGGGCCTCAAAAACCCATTTTTTTACCCAAAAACCCCTGCTGCCAGGTTTTTGCTGACTTTTAGTACAAGTGTGCGAGTAGTGGTCATTCTATTTTGCCTTCTAACCGGGTAAGAAAGCCTTGTAATCGGTTAGATGGTCTTGGGTTAACTATTTTGATATTTTTGCCCCTTTTTCTTCCGTTAGCCATATCTTCTTCATCCGGACTCCAAATCCAGTGATTCTTGAGTTTAAGTTTATTGGTTTTTTATTGTCTTTCCAATGGTGTGCTCGGTAGCACCCACTTTTATATTGGAAATGATCATTTTGCCCCTAGGTTCATTCTTCTCCATTTTTAAAACGTCACTTCCACATTTGTTTTCCTTGGGTTCCGTGACCTTATTGAGGGTTTCGTGACCTTATTGAGGGTCACATTGATGCCTTAAAGATATGTTGTATCTCTAGAGAAGTTGTTTTATCTTTTGCTTCCGCATTTCAGATCCATTATCGGGGGTCATCTTTGGGTCATCACTGACGCACCAAGTTTATAAAACTGAGGCCGTCACAACTGGAATATACTTTTTGGACTCGTGGACTGGCTCTGTATCAAAAACTAAGAAATCGACTAGAAAATAGAACTTGTCCACTTTTATGAGTACATCCTCAACAATACCTTGTGATTGTCTGACAGAATGGTCAACAAGCTATAGCACAACCGATGTAGGTTTTAACTCTCCCAAGCCTAACTTCTCATAGATTGAGTTAGGAATAAGATTAACACTTACTCCAAGGTTAAGAAGTGCTCACTCTATAACATTGTTTCCAATGATGCAAGAAATTGTACGAGCACCAGGATCTTTAACCTTGAGAGGAGTGTTATACTTAAAAATAGAACTGACCTGCTCAGTAAGAAAAACTTTCTTAGGAACTTGGCTTTTGGATTTTCTTTAATTAAGAGTGTACAAGTCCTTTAGAAATTTAGAATAGGTTGGAATTTGCTTTATAGCATCGAGCAGAGGAAGATTGATTTTGACCTATTTAAAGATCTCCATCATATCTTGAATTTTCTCCCCTTGTTTACCAAAGTGGGAGGGTTCCTTGAGATGTTCAGGATAAAGCGCTTTTGGCTCATAAGCTGTCTCAGGGGTAGGAGTAGATAAAGAAGTGACTCTATCTTCAACTCCTCTGGTGGATTGTGGAATAGAACTCGAGGGAACGTCCTTGCGATGTGAATTATGAATGATAGGAATCCTAAGCCTTTCTTTTTCCTCCTATTTTTTTTCAACTTGGTTGTCAACCACTCTACAACTCCTCAATGTAGTGATAGCCTGAACTTGCACATGATGAATACCTGAGGAACTGGTTTGATCAATTATGTAAGTGTGCCCTTTCGAGTTGGCTATTGCTGACTAGACAACTTACCATCCTCTCTTATAGATTCTATCTTAGTCCGACTCATGCAATAACTACGTAGGTCAAAATACATAAGTATACACATTATAGATTCTCATTGGATCATTAAATAGCCTCAATCAGATAGTATGTCTCATGCAAGCGCACACAAGGTGGTCATGAGTACCTCTTCTAGTAAGGCACACACATCCCTATATCAAGCTACCCATCTCACCTGGCAATATACGCCCACCCTAACCATCGATCCCGAGATCTTAAGCTCGTATCATGGTACACACTCAAAATATACATATGTGAGTAACCTACAGCGATATCCTAACAATGGCACAATTTAAGGTCATAACCATATCCTAACAATAGTATGACCAAAACATATGGATCTAGACTTATTAGTCAGCCCATATATATATCAGCAAGTCATATCCTAACAATGGTGCTGCTAAGACCATATCCTGACAATGGTCCTCTATCATACACATATATACAAATATGTATAATTTTATAAGCTAGTATAAGTATTATGGGAATGACTTGCAACAAAAGTAAAGCCAATTACTATTACATGAACCACTAACATAATAACACCCTCTACGAAAATTATTATGATAAGGTAAACCCTTTTTAAACATTAAATTAATAACTTGTAATTCAAATAAGATCCATTATATTAACCTATTATCATTAAAATGGTTACTAAACCAATGAGCTATATTAGTCCACATATAAGTAAATATAAGTTTAAGTTATGGCTATTCTAAATTTTAAATCATAGCATGTTAATAAAATACCCACCTATTGCTTATATACAACAATACTAACAGCCTATATACTTGTGACGGCCCAAGTTTTTACAAACCCAGTGCGTTAATATGAGCTGAAAGATGACCCGATAATGGATCCGAGTGCGAAAGCAAAATTCAGAAATAAAGTCTCTAAAGATGATATCATCCTGAGACGCTAATGTGACCTCCCATGAGTCATGAAATCCAAACGGAAAACAAATGCGGAAGGCACATTTTAAAAACGGATAACTATAACCCTAGGGCAAAATGATCATTTTAAAATAGATATGGGTGTTACCGAGCGCACTATTGAAAAGACAATGAAAAATTAATAAAGTTAGACTCAAGAATCGTTTGATTCGAAGTCCGGATGACCAAGATATGAGACTTCAAAATTTTAGGGGTAAAAACAGAATTTTGACAAGTCCTAGAGTCTCAGCGATCGATCAAGAAATTTGAGAATCGATCGAAAAAAATCTAGATCAATTGAAAAAAAAGGGTAAGGAGGTTAAATGGAGGAGAGAATATGAAAGGAAGAAGAAAAAGAAAGAGAGGGGTGGTTGTGCAGCAGTGGGGGAGAGAGGAAATGTCTAAAATTCTCTCTTTCCTCCCCCTGTTTATAGAATTTCCAAAAAAGTCTCCCGAATAGGCCTCGCGTGACCACGAAAAGTGAAAATTATCCAGACGCGTTCAAATGGAAAAAGATTGTGCACAAAAAAGCACCGTTATGATAAAAAAATAAACAACGGAAGAAACGGCGTCAAAAATTGAGTCCCAAGCAGAAAGATATGCCCCAAGCAAGTTCGGCGACAACTAAGGTCAAAAACCCTAAAATTGGGGAAAAAGACCGGAAGACAAATCTAAGAGTACACGACCCGACGAAAAGCGAAAATGAATCCCGTACGAGGATCCAAGCCCAAAACGGGACACTTGGCATTAACTTCATTAATTGCACAAAGGCCCCTTCATAAAAGGATAACTTCACAAATAACCCTAAATGAAAATATCTTCCAAAAGATACTTTCTTAAAAACCCCTGAAGCAAAATATCTTTAAAAAATATTTACGAAAAACACCCCAAGAAAAGAAAATATTTTTGAAAAACACCTCAAGAAAAGAAAATATTTTCGAAGAAACTCTGCATCCATACCCCTACGAACACAGTGAACAACCAACGTATTTTTCCACAAAAGTAAAGATACGCATTTTATGAAAATCAAATGAGGTGGATGCACGTGAAGTTGGAAATCAAATTCGAGACAAATCATGAGGTTATGCGAAAGGAATCGATAAAGGGGAAAAAAAACAAAAAAATAAAAATGTCGGAAAAAGTGAGAAGATGACACGGTCCTCACAAATCAAGGCAAAACCTCAATGAGGAAGTGTGTCGGAGATTATTCCCGAACACTCAAAACAACTCGAAGGGACAAAACCCGAACTCAGAAAAGAAAACATCAATGAAAAAAGAAAATTCGTAAAAACAGGAAAAAGAAAATTCGTAAAAACAGGAAAAAGAAAATTCGTAAAAATAGGAGAAAGGAAAGCAAGGAAAATGACAGGGTCATTACAACCTACCCTCCTTAAAGAGATTTCATTCCCGAAATCAGGAACATACCGAGGAGAACCGAACTAGGATCGAAAGCAAGGTCAAACCAAGGGATAGATCATAAAGTGCTAAAGGACAACTCCAAAAGCCTCGAGATCAAATGAAGAACGCGAAACCAAGAACTGAGAGACAACTCTCCTAACGAATCGACATCCTAACCCAATGTCAATCACCGAAAGAATTCCAAGACAACGTCTCATAGAAACAAGACACCGAACCAAAGCAACATGGCAGTACGAACAGTGACTAGAATCCGCCCATAACGTACTCAAATGTGTGGTAGCATCAATAGCGTCTAGTGCCCGTCCACACTTACTCGTCAGTAAGGTAGCATCGACGGCAACTAGCACTCACCTATAACACATGATTTTGTACGGTAGCATGACAGTACAAGGCACTAGTTCATAACATGCCCCTAATAGGTCTACCCATAAAACCTCCTGATACAAATGACATTAATGTCGAAAATAATCATTTCCCAAAGCAATGCGAGAACCAGGCATTGGTGAGAGTTGGGATATAGTCCAAAGACGTCCTCCAGAACTATTTTGGCTAATCCCATAACTCTGACAACAATATCATAGGCACCATCATACTTAAGGCCTCAAATCCTCAATATAGACAAAATCATCAACTCTTACGTCTCCAAACACCATAATCAACAACACCGGTCACGAACACAAAGCCTAAACAGTCTGTACTCTCAAGCCAATGGATTGGACTTCCAAAAATCAGAAAACATCAGCACCTCCAAAACCGTAACGAACCTCACTACAAGACATCACCTCGAAAGCCCCACACATCATCTCGAAATAGATCCACTATAAGACTACACACCATAATCAAAACACTGGATCAAAATCCCCATCATAGATAACTAAATCCTCATTACACAAGTCCATTACATGGCTCACACATTACAATCCCGATAACTAAGATCACAAACGAATCTCTCAAAACCATACTTGGCGTCACCAAGCTAAATCAAAATTCCTCATGGTACACACCTATTCCTATCAATCTATATCGTCATTCCATAAACAACCACTGGAATCGCGATTTCCTTAAAACCATGCCTAGTCACAACTAGAACGAGAAAACTCTACAAACAAGTCATGTCCAAAAGTGATCCTTTAAAACACTTCTTAAGAGTCAACCACTCCTAAGACTCCAAAACTTGAAATAAGTTTCCAAAAGACATTCTCAAAGGAGCATTAAGCTTACCTAACGAATCAAATGACTCCTCAATTATATGGACATAAGTCCCCATAAAAAGATCTCATATTAAACTACACACACCTAGTACAACAAAAATCATCGACAACCACGGCTAAAACTCCCCAAGGGAAGACACGAAAAGGGAGCTACCAATCCTAACAAGGATAACATCACAAGTCAGTCTCTAAAATAAAAGATGATAAGGTCAAAGGCTTCACCCCTACATGGAAGTAAGTCGACCAAAATCAATCAAATCCTCACCAAAAACTCGAGACAACAATGGCGATCCTCACAGATCAACCAATCCCAAAACCATGCACAATGCAATGAAGAGAAGAAACTCACTCCTTGTGAAGTCCCTAACACGAACCAAGAAAAGAAGAGAAACCTTATTCTCCCACAAATGTCAATAAAACAAACACAAAAGAAATGAGCATTCTTTCCACTTTAGGGAAGTGAACAACTCATGCAAAATAAAATGTGGCAACTCCTGCACAAGGAAGTCCACAATGCAACAAAAGCAAAATTCTACATACACACTATGTGCAACCAAGGGGAACACGACACTAGCCCGTGCTTTCCCAAAATGAACCAAAAAGGACTCCGTGAAAAGAATTACTCACAAAACTACACATGAAAGTCACGCATGTAACAAGGGAATGCAAATACCAATTCAATACATCTACCCACATAGGTAAAATCAATAACATATGCAACACGTCTCCACGTAAGCACAAAATCATGTCACTAAAGCTCAGTAACAATATGACATCTCTAAGCACAAAAATAAGGCATACTAATGCCACATACAAGAAGGCAAATGTGGACACATCTTCACCTACTCATGCATCACGATATCACAAATCGTACTACTAACATGGTAGTAAACAAAACTGCAGAAAATGATGCCACAACTGATAAGGACATCGTGTCCTAGAGTGTCTAAGTAAAAGAAAGATCAATCCAGGCTATGATCTATCTCCAAAGATCACAATTCATCGACATGTCTCAAAACAAAGGTGAGCCCTTAACACAATGGTAACAGTCAAACAATCTGTCTCCAAATCTCAAGGCGACACTGCAAGTGCACTAATAATGCAATGCTCTCACTACCCGAAACATCAATCAATCGACTCAACCCCAAAAGCGTCTTCATGCAAGGAGGACTCAAATAAAATGGCAACAATAGCCATACCATCAAACAACCAAGTCAATTACTATGACTAACCCAAAGTAACCATCATTTACCGTCACAACATCGGACGCTCAAAACGAAACCCAAGAGATCCTACACCTCTAACAACATCAAAAATCATATCATCGTCGGTCAAAAGGACTATGCCTATCCGAATAAAAGCCTACATTGATTCCATCTGAATTACACTCATAGCTAGCCAGTACGGTAGCATGAAAGTGCCATGCACCCGCCTACAAATGTACTCGCCTACGAAAATTGCATTCTCAGAGGAATCATCCTAAACAAACAAGGAGCCTAAGAGGTCCACAACCCCTTCATGGCTCAAAACCAACAATCCAGCACTACAGCTGCGCCTAATGGCTCACCTCACAAGAGTCCAAACAAAAGGTGTCCCTCCATTTAATCCAAATCCAACGCTAGGTCAATAGTGACTTAAACTACCACAAAACCAAGCTGACAATCATTATCAACCTCAAAGAAAAATGCCTATAACCAGACACATCAATCATCGCACCAATTGCCTAACTCATCATACAACTCATCCTCAACTCATGCACCCTATGACCAAAACGATCGAAATCTGCAGGCTGCACCAGATTTTCTAGATTTTCGAGCATTTTCGATACCAAAACGATTTTTTTTGAAAAAAAAAATTATGACGTAACCCCCCCTAAAATCATATTTTTTATGCAACCATACAAAAAAATTTCTTATTTTTCAAGTGAAATTCCCAAAATGCCCTTAAGACCAGACTTTTTTTCAATAAAACCTGAAAATGCATGTACCAAGTGTTCATTTCATCTAAATGTAGTATTTTGTGCAAAGTGAACATGCACGTAAATGTAATACACATATTAAGACACGCCACAATGGCCCACGGCCTCCAAATACGCCTAATGCAAAATATCACATGTTAAACCTCAAATATCCATAAAATTACTTTTAAAATTAAAATACAATACCAAAGCACATAAATGAAAACGAAAAGGTGTTCGGCCCTTGGTCACACCTCATACATATAAAAAGAGTCCTAAAGAGTGTGCTTAAGCACACTTTACATATTCGGAATTGAAAACGACATTGTTAAAACCTCTAATTTTGTAATATTACTTTCAAAGGCAAACTATAAAACCAAAGTGCATAAATGTAAACAAAATGGCGTTTGGCCCTTGGCCACACCTCATACATATAAAATAAGTCCCAAAGAGCATACCTAAGTACATTTTACATAATACAAGGTAAAAAGGGCATAACAAAACCTAGTTAAGTTTTACAACTCCAAAGACAAAATAAACCATGCTAACACTTGCATGTTTACAAAATAATAATAATAATAAATAAATAAATAAATTGTAATGACCCGGTCCTTTTCCTCCTTTTTTATTTTCGGAGATTTTCTTTTTTCATCTTTTTCCTATTTTGTCTTTTCCTTATTTTGTCTTTTTCCCGTATTTCGTTTTTCCTTGTTTAACCTCACTTGTAGTGTTCGGATTTGATTCCGGTTTTGCATGCATTCATGATGCTTGATTTCCA
>JAOTQH010151847.1:0-15225 GCA_025631255.1 Cornus kousa
AGATTGTTCTTTAGGTTGTGGCATCAGTGAATGATCCTTAACTAGATGGGCCTTCCCTTGTCTTTTTAGAATATCTAAGCTTCAAGGGTCCTCTATTTTCTGGGGTCCATTGTCATCCTGTTCACTTTTGGGACATCTGCTCTTTCCATAAATTGAATGGTCAGGAAAATATTGAGCTTTCGTCAAATTCCCCCTTCCTAAGGAGATATGTATATCATCTTTAGGCCAAGTGAGACATGGTTGAGATCAAAATTCAGTGAGACTGTTAATTCTAAATCTTATTTTTGACTTCTTTCAAAATCTAAAAACTATTCCTTCTTTCCAGAAAACCTTATATGTAAGGCCTAGGTTACTCCTAAAGTCAAGGCTTTTGTTTAGTATATGGCCCATAATAAAATGAATACCAATTAGATGAACCCTGCTACAATTGCTACAATACTCGATAACCTTAGTGCTAGTTACCTTAGTAATCCCTAGCTTTTGCATTAGGGGTATCCTCGAGGAGGCACTGAAATACCATTTCATGTTTTCTACCCTTTTGAAGATCTAAGAACAGTGTATGCCTTGACTTGCATTATTGTTTAATTGATGGCGATCTCAATTGGTGGTAGGGTCGATTAGATTGGGACTTTTTGGGCCTTGGCACTGTAATCATATTCTGAGAGAGATTTTTTATTTGTTTACTTCAATGGAGGTGGAAATCAGATGGATCCCAACATAAACAAAGAAAAAGCAGACTCTTTGGCTAAAAAGGGGGCTTGTTCTTTAAATTCATTATATGAGGGCCAATTTTCTCTCAATGAAGATTGGTTTGTTATCCTCTGAAGGATAGCTCATCTTATTTCTTGTATTCTTACTTATCTCTTTCATATAATCTTATAGTCTGCATAATTTTTCTACATTAGACTTATTCCACCTGCTTATTTGAATGACATACAAAATAAATAAATAAAAAAGACAATGAATTATAAGTCATGAACAATGTTCCACTTTGCTACCAACAAACCGTATATTAAAAATGGAAGAGATATAGTTCAACACAAGAGAATCAATAGATACTGACAAAAATAAAAATAAAAATTGAAATCTTACATCAGTGAGAAAAAGTTTAGCAGACACGGGGATTGAGTGTGAACGTACTTTCCCCAGTAGTTGAAGCACATCAGCATCAATCTTCCCAGGCACTTCAGTAGCAAATTCTCTCACAATTTCAAGCAGAGTGACAGCCATATCTGGAGTGGCCTAATAAATCAACAATGAAACAGAAAGGAAGGTGACACGTACATTACACCATAAGCATGTGTAATATAAGGGAACATATGAATGCATGTGAGGTATTCAAAACTAAATTTTTTAGTGATAAAGCTTAATTATGCAACAAAAGATGTTTTCTTACAAGCTGTGATAAATTTTATAGAATGCTGAATACGATGTTAATAAGAAAAAGTATTGTAAAATGCATGTCATAGTATAAATTTTTTAAAAATAAATATTTTATCACAATGTATTTTACACTATTAATTTATGTTTCAACCAACAGCACGTCACTCTAAGGACTAAATCATCCTCATCAGCATCATCCTTGCTTTAATCCCATATGAATGGGCTCGGCCCCATGGATTCTCTCTCCCAGTCTCTTCTATTACATGCCATTTCACCTACAATATTTAATTTTTTAAAGTCCTTTTTAATAACCTCTTCCCATGTCATTTTTGGACGCCCTCTCCCTCTCTTACCTTCTATTACAACTAGCCTTCCTCGTTTGACCAGCGCATCTATAGGTTTCTTATGTACATGTCCAAACCATCTAATTCTACTCTCTAACTTTCCCACCAATGGGTGCTACCTAATTTTTCGTCTCACAATCTCATTAGTGACCCTATTATCTCTTCTAGTCACACCACTCATCCATCTTAACATTCTCATTTCTGCTACATGAAGGCGTTGTTCTTGTTTCTTTTTTTATGTCCCAACAATCCGCTCCATACACCATAGTTTGGTCTAATAACGGTCCTATAAAATTTTCCCTTTAGTCTACATCTCTCTAAGGATTAAATGCTTTGTTAAATTCTACATGAATGGAGTACCATTAAAACATGGTATCAATTAATAATTATATCACATAACAATACCTTTAAATATTTTTAAAAAATTATATTAGATTTGAAAAGTAAGGGGAAGAAAAAACAGGGCCAGGACAGGGAGCAACGAACTCTCAAAAAGAACATGGATAATTTCAAATGGAAGGACAGAACTCCAAATAACTATAATGGTTTTTTAGTTGTTTAGTCCAGTCACAGATCTGTAGATATTGAAGTAAAACCACATAAAGAAAACAAATAATTTATTATCTCTATAACTTTTCAATATCCAAAACTGACCCTTTTAAGAACCAATAATCTTTCCCCCCAAATCTTCCATGTACTCCACATAATTGCAAACAGAAAGACCCTAATAGAACCTAACCAAAAAAGAATCCATGATGATATAGAAGGGAAAAGAAAAAAAGAAAAAAAGGTACATAAATTGTGATCCAAAAGGTAGATGAATGTGTGATCAACTGATTCCTTCAAAACAGAAAAAAGAAGAAAAACCTATTTTTAAGGCGCAAAAAATGTTCTTGTCAATCTATCAATGCCACTTGAGCAATACAAGCATTAAAAATTACAATTCATACAGGTGAAATTGGTGTTCAATAATTACATAAAAAATTGTTCGTCTTTAAGAATGCATGAAGTTACAAATGAAGAAATATATATATCATTGTAATAATGTATAGCAGGGAATATGATTAGATAAGAAAATGCAAATGAACAAGGACTGCCAAAAGAAACATCATTTATGCCTCAAAATAAAATAAATAAATAAAATATCTTTGACGCCTGCCAAGTACCTTAAAACAAGCATGCAACGTGAATAGCGTTGCTGGCCAAGCTGGATCAGAGAGTTCAGACGCAATAATGTATTCTACTTCATCAAATGATCTCTGTGGACTTTGGATCCAGATCAATGCATCAACTACCATTGCCCGAACATAAAAACATTCCCATGCAACAGTACTTTGCACTACTTCCATTAAAGAAGCCAATAAACCCACAATTTTTTCCTTGCTGCCAAGTCCATTGGATACAGAAGAGACCTTGCAGTGACCTATAGGAGGGGGAGCGCCAAAAATGAAGAATGCATTAAGATGATATCCACAATGTGGATAAATTCATAACTCAATATATTCAGACAATTAGGTTTCTTTTCGACGGGAATCATGTAAAAAAAGCCCCTTAGGGGAAGGGGCAAAACAAAGAATGCATTCAGATGATATCGACCATTTGGATAAATTCACAACTCTCAAGGTATATTCAAACAATTAGGTTGCTATTCAACGGATACAAGTAAGAAATTTCCCTATCGGTTAATCCAAAACAATTCAGCACTGAATCATGAAAGAAAGGAGACAAATGGCTATAGTTTACTCTTCCCAAGTAGCTTGAATGTAACACTACCAAATTGAATATATTGTATTGTAAGTTATGTGCTTTTAAAACAATATGCTCAAATGCATGAAAATAAAAAAATAAAAAAATAAAAAAGAGAGAGAGAGACAGAGGAAATATGGTTCCTTCTGTTCTAGTGGCAAAGAAGCTAAATCAATAGCTAGGATATCAAAAAATTCAGTATGGTAGACATAAAACCTTTTACTACATATGTATCTTATTCCTTCTTATTAAGTACCAAATTTACCCCCAGATAAGGAATCAAAACTCCTCCTTTCCAATTCCTATTTTGGAGAATTTGACCCAATAACGTCACCTTCTAAATGACTTATATATATATATATATATATATCCCAAATATAATCAAAGAACTATGAGAAGTTTTTATCTCACTCAAGCAATATTTTGACTCAACAAATTGAAATAAAAGGGCTCAGAAAAACTCAAAAGAAGAGATTACCAAGAAGAGAACAGGACCGAAAAACAATGAAACAAAACCCTAGTTCTCATACATGGCACAAAATTCCAAATATTACGTATTTAAGCAATCTAAAGAAAAGAATTATGGAAAAATAAAGGAACCAACCAAGAAGTGAACAATTAACATCTTCCTAACTCAATAAGCCTTTTATCCCAACTAATTGGGATGTTACATAGAACCATCTTCTCCGGTCAGCACTTCATTAAGCAATATTCATTTTCCTCTCCACATTTGACCCTTTCAACTTGAACATTTAAAATTTTCTCATCCCTTTTCCCGGTCTTGGAAGTATAAAATTACATTGTGCCATTTCAGATACTTTTCACCATAACAATCTAGAAAAATTTCCATGTTAATTTACATAAAATTTGTGCAAAACTATAAGGGCATTACAACATTTTGTGCTTATAATTATTTTTAGCATTTACAAACTCTTAAGGGTTCCTTATCATGCGCAAAAATAGATAAATTTTGTAGAGGATCATTTTACACCAAAACTTATAACCCAAAAACTTAATGTAGAATACATCTTTTACCAATTTGAGTAGGATTATATGCCTTTATTGTGTTCATAACGCAAGCCAAATATAACATCAATTGGAGACAAGTGACTCATTCAAGAACTCAGTTTTCTCTTAAATCAATCGGATATAAATATTCATGTTTGATAGTGTCGATTCACAAACACAAACAAATGTACTTGTCTCAAAATATCCAAGCAAGTTGTCCTACTTGGTACCCCCATGTTCGAGTACACATCTGGTAATCCTTTTTGTTCAATAGATTATAGACTATAAAAGAATCTTCTACACAAGCACCAATCAACTATGACGACTCGAGTTTGATGGACACATCACCAAGACAAGATGGATTTATGCCTATGACATGTTAGAAAATTGTCTATACTAAACTTATGAACATATTGTTTTTCAAGTACTCAGCATTGTCTGTCCATCACTTGCTTTATAGAAATTTTCCATTTTAAGATAATCATCAATTGCAAGAACTTCAAATGCACCCAACCAACTAAACCATTTTATTTTAATTATGAGTAACATTTTCATCAACCTCTCCCTTCCTATGTATAATCAATATAAGTTTGACAAACTACAACCACATTTTCCACCCACTATTAAAAGTTTGACAAGAAGAGGTGCTCCAGCCTCATATTCTTACAATCAGATAGAAATGGAGCCGCAATATATCGAGTTAGACACCAAAATATCTATAAAAGAAGGCATAACCCAGTGTAGATCCCACCCCCACCTACAAAGTGCTGGGAAGGGAATACTAGAGACAAATCTATTCTTGGTATTATTTTTGCACAAAAGGCTGCACAAAGGCTCGAAATGCATCTTCATGCTTGTCAGACTCTTTTCCCCATTACTCCAAAATAACATTAGTTAAAATTAACAAAAATAACACTGGTAAAATTGTGGTAACACCATTTTAAAGTATGTATAAACATGTCATTGATAATCATAATCTAGCACCATGTTAACTGAAAACACCAGCGTTAACACTGGTAAAATTGTGGTAACACCATTTTAAAGTATGTCTACACATGTCATTGATAATCATAATCTAGCACCTTGTTAACTGAAAACATCAGATTTTGATGACCAATGATTCTGTTGAAACTTCAACGAAGGTTGAGCATAAGCAAAGAAATACCACGTAACCGGAAGAAGGAAAATAGAACAGCCTACCTTCGGCAACTGTGTTCTCATAATCTGCATAAATTGAATCACAATTTTCAGAATATGAATTAACATGCACTCCTCCATCAATATCCTGTACACCCAAGGAAAAAGCAGCAGCCCGACCTTTTCCCATCTCCTGCACAACTCTTGCTGCTGCATGAAGTACAGGCCTACAGAAACTGAGGGAAGAACTTTCCAACCTGCAGGAAATTGCAAAGGAGGTCCAGCATGACTTTAATTAAAAAATATTACTCATAACCAAGTGCGGTTCAACCACATCACCAACTTTTAAGAACCTCAGCACCAAAAAATAAATAAAATTTCTATTGGAAAAAATAAAAAATAAAAACAGCACGAACCTTCTAATTACAAGTTCTCTTAGGGGTTGTGGACGCCTTGTCTTTAAAGATTTATCTTTAGTGGGCTTTGACAGATTGGAATCTATTGATTCAGCATTAGGTTCCATTGATGATACAGAAGGTGATTCTGGAAGCTTAAGGATTTCTCTGGTAAGACGATACCACCCAGCAGCTCGTTCCTCCATCCTACAATGAATTAAGAAAATAATAACTGTCAACTAGTTGGTTTTTTTTTTTTTTTGGTTTGGGGGAAGGAGGCTAGGAGAGAAGAATAATTCAGCATGGCATGCAAATTCAATTTAGAAAAGATTAGAACAAAAATAAAAAATAGAAGGAGAAGAGCTTAGAAATTCAAGAAAAATACCTCTCAGCATTATCGAATTTTCCCAACACACAAAGGATAGCCTCAAAACAAACTCCTTGACTGGGATCAAGGAAGAGTTGATAGAACATATTATTGAACTTAGACTTGATGTCGGGCCTTTCTGTAAAACAAATATCTTAGACTATACCAATTATTCATACATTCAAATACATACATATTGCATGAATTCTGATATACCTACCATCAGGTGCCCGAGCTCTTGATATTGTATGGCACAAGCGGGCAAGTGCAACCCTAGCAAGAACATCATGCAAATAGAGAACATCCTGCAAAGCTCCTGAAAATATAGGATCTAAGCAACTTTTTAGGGTAACCAAGAATCAAGGGAAGTTGGCTTCATGAAATCCATAAAAATATAAACAAACAATCATGTTGAATGCTTCTCATTTTTGGATGTCTAGGAGGTTCGATGACATTCCATTCATAGATTTTGTACGGGACTATCTTCTATAGAAGGAGCCTAGTTTGTTGATCCTGCACATACTGTGTTCACACAAGTTGCAACCCTTTGGTGTATTTGTTTATAATGGATTCTTACTAATCAAAAATAAAAATAAAAATATGAAACATCAGGTCTAAAGTTCGATTCCTCGCGGGTGCAAACAACAATTCCTTGAGGAGGAGGAGGAGGGGGAGGTTGGGGTCACTATGATTCTTGAGGCTCCTCCATAAAGGTACTCTTTCAGAGGCAGTGTTGGCTGCATAGATAAAGGATACAAGGCATCTTATCTTTAAATCAATTAACCACACAGCACAGTTAAGGACTTGGCTGTTTTCTGACATCACCATTAAGGATAGAACTGCAGGGTTCCATAACACCCACACTCTTCCCATCACTGATGATAGATAATTACATCTTATTTGCCAGGAAGGGGCAATGGCCTTGTGAATAGACTCCATGTCTGCTGAGCTAACTTTGGTTTCAAGGATAGCCACTAAACTTAGACCAGCTTCTCTAATCAAGTTTTTAACCTCTACTTGGTTGGGGTGAGAGTTCAACCCCCTTATGTTCCAAGCTGCCCAGTTCATTGAGATGAACTGGTGAGCTTACATAAACCATTGAGTGCTCCAAGCACAAACTATTTGTTTTTTTGTTAGATTATATTTTCCTTCTAGAATCATCTCCTAACCGAATGAGACAAGTGTTCCTCCCCAAATGTTCAACTGCTTAGTTCTACTTACCTAGTCTCTCTTTTCCATCTCTAAACACATGCAACATCGATGTGTGTAGACTTGTTATACACAAGTACCACATTTTGATCCAAACATGTTCTTCAATAAAACTTTATCGGAAGAACAAAACCTATTAAACAACAACATTAATATGTGTTGTACGGTTAAATTTTTCCAAGTACCACATTATGTTTTAAACATGTCCTTTGATAAAAATCAGAAGCATAAAATCTGTAAACTAGTAATAGTTCCACTTTTAAATGCTAAACTGTTCTCCTTTCTATTAAAACAAGTTTTTCTTTCACAAGATCTCACAACACTAAGAATTCTAACCCTATGTTACCTGGACTCGCCATTTCCGGCGAAAGTGTTCGTGTCGACACGACACGACACGGTCGACAAGGACACGGGATATGTGTCGAACTCTCCATCTTCTCTGTCGGACACGACTGCTCAGTCTTCATCTGTTTAGGCACCTCAAGGTATGTTTATGGTGGTGTGGTTATGACTGGTTTGAAATAGGGTTTAGAAAGGAAAGGTTGAAGATGACTTGGTATCAGCGCCCCTTCTTTTCTGCGTTGAATCTTCACCGCTTGTACTTTTCTTTGTTTTTCAATTCTTTTTGTCTGACATGGTACACGTGGGTGGGCTATAACCCACATAAGTTTGTAATAAATAATGGGTTACAACCTTACAGCTGTAACCCACTAACAGTATTTATTACCATTGTTTATTATACCCTGTATAAGTTGTAACTCATGTGGCCCACTGCTTTAAACTAGTATTTATTACAAATAAAATAATATTATAAAAACTTATACTTCGTAATATGTTGGTTACAGTTGTAACCCACCATCTATGTATACTATATATACTACTATTACTTTTTAAAGGATTTCAAATTTTTTTTTAATCTAGTTACCTAGTTACTTTCAGAGTTTAACTTACAAATTCAGTCTCTTTTCAAACTATGGAACAAGAAGAAAGTATAATATGCTTTTTAACATTGTGAGAATACTTTACATGCAGTGTCCAAGTGTTCGTGTATGATTTTTGGACACTTTAAATTCAGTCCCCGTGTCCGATAATTTGATAGATAGAAGGATCTGACCTTTAGACACGTACCAGTATCCGACACCCGTACCTAAGTCCAGGTAACATAGCTCAAACCTAAGTAGTATGGTAAGAAACAAGGGCACAGAGACGACACCAACATATATGTCAACATAGAAAAACCTAAAAACAAGGACACAGACACATACAACAAGAGAAACGGAAAAATATATTTTTATATGTTAACATTATACATATCCTACATAAGATAAGTACTGATTTCGGTTAATTTTCCGAAATTCTATGTGAACAATTGCACAATGAAGATGATACCTATGTAAATATACTACGTATACTGCCCCCCACTTCGTATTTGTAATTACAACTACATTCTTCCCAGATGAAAAGGTGTTAGTAGCATAATTGGCATGTCTGGTCATACATATGATATCAAATTTATTTAGAAAGAGAGAAAGAAAAGTTGGATACTTTGAGTGTCAGACACATTCTTATTAATAAATGTTTGTACTCCGTAGGTCTTGTGTTGGGGACTACTAAAGAACTAAAATTAAGTGTCTAAAATTATGAAATTTGATTCTACTTATAGAAACGCCCAAGAAAGAAGTGCCATAGTACAAAACATATATAAAACGGGGACAGCTCCTTCATAGAAGTGATGTGCTAATTATACTCGTAATATTTTATCTCCTATCCGATTCCTTTCTCCAACATTATTAACCCCTTTATACTATCATATCTTCCACTTAATTTCTTTCTCATTTGACTCTACTTGCCTTTCTCTCTACCTGGTCATTTGTGCAAATCCATCCTAAAATGCTAAAACACTGATCATACATAATTGAAACTCTACAAGGTAGTTCAGGTCGTGAATGTGATTGTCTTTCACTTCATAGATGAATTATGAGAACTGGGATTATTATGTCACAGAACTTTCCATATATTTGTCGAAATTTATCTATGCTATTATGAGTAGAACCCCCTAATGGTGACATCAGATTTTGATTCCAAAAATGCCCATAACTTATTTAATTCTGTAACTTCATATTAGTATTTGTAAAATTAGATTTTGGGGGAAAAAGAAAAGGTAAATTGGATTCTTTAAAATAGAAGCTGCATCATTCAAAACCACTCCTACATTAAGAAAGGAAATGATGGTCTCTTAACCAAAAAATAAAAAATAAAAAATTATTGGAAAATATTTTAAAAAATTACAAATCAAGCTTCTAAAAGAAAAGGAGAATAATATTATGAGTTAAGGCTCATGCTATCTAATATTGAAATGAAACATGCAAAGCACTGAAAGAAATGTATCCTTCTTATTTGAGCTTCCTTTCCTATTATTTTTCTTTAAAATCAAAACTAACATAAGTAATAAGCAGAAAGAAAAAAAATTATCGTTAGAATTAAGCGCTTCATGTTTATTAACTCATGTTACAAATTGCTAGTGTTTGAGTTGATGTTCATGCACTAACTGCAGGAAGTGTGATGTTGACTTCATGATAGACAGGTTATTTGGAATTAGAAATCGGTTCTCAATGTCATTCCATCAAGGCCAATATTTTGGAGTACATGTAGAAGCATCAACTTACCAATCCAATATGCTAATTTAGTGTATCTGCTCATTTAAAAAAAGGTGCATAAGAAGAGCACAAATTTGCAATATTTATGATGGTTGCAACATGCAAATGCAAATGTTCAACAATAAGAAAAAAATAGGCAAATGCATATAATCAAATTCCCAACTGCAAGATCACACTTAAAACAGACTAATCTGAACATGATAATTATAATGTAATTATAATGTAAATAAAAAATATCAAGAGTACCTCCAGGTTGAACAAGCTTTCCTGCACAAAGAAAACATAACAGGCAAAAAAGTAGGATGTATAAGAAAAAGGCAAATTCTTATCCCACATGTGTATAAAATGAAAGCATACAAGAATCATGTATAGGTATTTCTTTTATCAAAGACACCAATATAAGTTATAAGTTGTAAGTTGTAACCAGGGTACACTTAGAAAACTAACATATGGAACCAATCTTAACATAATATGTTAAACATAATTTGCATAAATTGACACAAGGTTGTCTTGCATCCACTGATACAGATTATAATGACATTTGGGGACCTTTTGCCAGGCTTGAGCAAAAAACGGAAGGATTTGGGAAATCTTAAAATTCTCCTAAAAGCCTCTCTTCACAAATCAAAAGATGCAACTCAAGCAACAATATGAAACCAACCTTCTTGTTTTTGGGTCAGAATCATTAATTAGATATGAATATCGGCATAACCGCAAGAATGTGTCCATGCATTTAGGCTTGGCTTTATAGGGTTTGCCCGGTTTTCATTATGTTCAATTTGTTAACTAGTTCACTCTAAGTGTCCTCAAACGCTTCAAGGATTCCTATCTTTTAGGCCTTTTTATTGTTGTTTTGCCTTGATAAAGTATTTGCTTCTAATATATATATATATAACTCTAAGCATGTGTGAATATTTAATGTACACAAGCAGAACAGACATTTGCCTGAATATCAATAGTGCCAAAGACAGCAAATAAGAGTGAATATGAAAAAGTTCAAAACATTTCATTAATTAAGTCAGTTTTGCACGGCTATCAATGATGAAACAAAGAGTTCAATGATACTAAATTAAATAAAATTACCTAATGCCATTGCAACTGCATAAGGGTCTTTGGTTGCTGCTAACTCAGAGATAATATTCAGAGCATGCTTCACCGCAACTGGATGAGCAAATGAAACCCTGACCATATGTAAATGAACTTAAAAGCGACGAACTGTGGATTGCAGAGAGAGAGAGGATTAAAAAGATCTATAATTCTAGATATACCACAACTGTGCAAAAAGCTACAAGATTTAAAGCAATGCAAGCAGCTATGAACAAAAATATCAATGCAGTACTAATGATAAAAATGGTAATATTACAATTTATCCACCTGAATTTAGGTAAGGTTCAACTTGTAACCCTAAACTTCAAGATGCACCAAAATGTCTCACAGTATTTTCACAACCTTCTATCATTAAATGACGTCCTTGAAAGTCATGAAAATAAAACATTTAACATGTACTTTTTTTTTTCCGTTCTGCTAGACCAGTGCACAAGACTCCCACCACTGCATGGTTTGGGAAGGGTATGATGCAAGCAGTCTTACCTACTTACATCTGCACATAGGTTGTTTCCGTTTCAAACTTGTCACCTCTAGGTCACAATGAAGCAATCTTACCATTGGACGAAACTGGGGTAGAGGACAAAAACAGAGGGGGAGAGAGTTATTCATAAACCATAACATTAGAACGTTATAGGCTATTAAGTAGGGGGGATTGAGTGGATTCAATCTTTTGGTCAGTGGAGCTTACCTTCATCCTTCCGGTGCTGGTAGTTCATAAGGTCATATGAATAAAATTCTCTCTATTAGATTGAATTCATTACTATATAGTATATAATTATAAGCTTTAAAGTTTTAAGTGGATTCCCTTCTAGAATAATAATGATGCCAAAAACAATAAAAACCTAAATTCGTAACATTAAGATATTTGTTAGAACTTTAGTAGTCTATACTATGTTTTAGATCACTAAACTTGAGCTCTATTTAACTACATAATCAAGTAGTGACCTAGAATAATGTTTCAGTGATGTAATTCTCATCAATCGAACACTAAAAATCAAAAGGAAGAAATATTAACCCCTGTACAGCATGTGGAAGAAATGCTGAATTTATTGGATCCAGAGGAAGTCTTCTCAGAGCACTTGGAGAAGCATGTTGCAAATCACTCCGAATGATACACTGGTAGTATAATTTAAGCAAAGAAAAAATGAAAAATAAGTTAGACAAGATATAGTTAATGATACATTAAGATACAAGATCAGAGCATAAGGGTACCAGAATGATATAAAATAACTTATTTGATTATCAAAGTTTACCCAAAGTTTAATGATATACAAGAGTGTGTCCAAGGATACCTTACATATGTTCTTCTGAATCCTTCGACCCTAAAGGGTCCTTGTGAATATTTGATATCCATATTCCTTCTCGTTTCCAATATGGCACCTTGCCTGATCTTATTTCCAATTAATTTTGGTTGTATGTTTCATTCCAACCTATTGTGTGCTCTCAAAGTGTTTATTTTTTATTTTATTTTATTTTTTATGTTGCTACCATCATTCTCAATATATATATATATATATATATATATATGTTACAAAGAATACAAACAACATATTTCTCATATTATTCTGTGTTAGAACAAACACCATGAATCCAAAATTGCATTCAAGAAATTGACAGAAAACTAAACAAGTGCCACACACAAAACACAAGGATTTACATGGTTCAGCATAAAGCCAACATCCACAACGACGATCTGGTGAAAAGTTTTACCATGCGAAAAATAGGATATTAGAAGTTTCATCGGTAGGCATTGAAGCAAAACTTTCAATATCTAAAACTGGCTAAAATACTTCTATAACAAACATTAAACAGCTAAATGTTCATAACCAAAATGAAAAAAAAAACCATAAGAACAGATTAAACCCAAAATAAATAAATAAACAAAAATGGGAATACCATCAGATGAAAAATTATATGTATATATATATATAAGACACCTGGATGAAAGGCTTCGTGATATGACAGAGCTCTCTGTATATCCGATAATAAGAGTTACAGCGAAAAACTCTACTGGTGGTAGACATTAGACCCTGCATTGCTTCCTCTCTCAAACTCTCTCTAAAATTTTCTCTCAAGGTCCCTCACTTTCTCTCTCTAAAACTCTCCCAAACTCTCTGTGAGAGGAAATAAATCCCTCGCTTTCTCTCTCTAAAACTCTCCCAAACTCTCTCTGAGAGGAAATAATCCCTCACTTCCTCTCTCTAAAACTTCCCCCGCTCTCTCCCCTTTATCACTCACCTTCTCTCTCTCTAAAACTTCCTCTTCTCTCTCTCTAAAACTTCCTCTTCTCTCTCTCCTTTACGACGGTTGCAGTCTCTGCAGAAACAAAAAGCAAGAAATTTGCTGTCCAATTTCTTCTTCAGTTCCAGTCCCTGCAGAAACAAAAAGCCGAGAAATTTGCTGTCCAATTTTTACTTCGCGCGTTCGCGTTGTTTCCCTTTTGAGGGTTATGGGCCGAATAGCCCGATCAAGCCCAAGCCCAAAGTAGTAGTCCCACCCAACCCATTTAAATGGGCCATGGGCAAATTGAGACCTTGTTTGGGTCGAGAGGACAGAAGATGGAAGAAATAGCCATGGGTTTGTTAGAGGAGGGAGATCCGTGAGTTGAGAAGGGATTTCAGAGTTTTGTATGGCTTCACTAAGCATACATTCCTGATCAGGTACTCATTTGTCTATAGAACCCATGAGCTGTTGCTGTTTGATGAAATGTGCAATAGATGTTTTAGCATTTCAGCCCTCTTGTTCCTGATCAGGTAATCAGTTGTCCCATCGCAGGCCTGAGCTGTCGCTGTTTGATAAAATGTGCCATAGATGTTTTAGCATTGCTGCCTTGTTAAAGGTCTTCAATTCTAGGTAGGCCAACTTCACCCACTGATTTGGGCTTGCAGACAAAATAGTTTCTGCATATTTTGTTAAACTGATAAACTGGACCAGTAAATTTGGACACTAATCAAGATGGATTGGATCAGCTGCAGCCTAAATGAATTTACTTGACCAATGGTCCACGTGATTTTCTGGATCAGAGCAGTTGATCTAGCGGGGGCATATTTTTATTTATACAATGGCATAAAACAACCCAACATGGGGTTCATAAAAGCGATGCAGTGGCATTGAGCTATGTTTTGGGAGAGGGAGGATATGAAAAGAAATGGAGAGTGTAATAGAAAGTGGAGGAAGGGGAGTGGTTTTCATATCAAGTCTAAAATTAGATTATCCTTTTTGGTTGGGGTGATTGTACCAATTTTTAGGTTCACTAATGGGAATTGTACAAATGTGTAGTCATCCAATGTTTTGAAATTTTCTTGCAAAAATTTCAATTCAATTTTGGAATCTAAAATGAAGGGACGTCACATTTTGCCCTTTTAATGGTCAGTTAATTATTTAAGTGGTCTAAGACCATCTAATAATTTTTAAAGTCAAGTGTATAAAACACCCCTAATATATATTATGTGTAGCATTTTTACCCCTATCTAAAAAAGTGTACTAAAAATATCCCTATTCTTTTAAAATTAAGCAAATCACACACAAGGTCTATAAAAATAAGACATGGATACAAATTGTTGTGTAATGGTTAAAAAGGCCATGCTGGGGCCCAATCAGCAGGATAGTTCTTTGGCAACATACTAAGAAGTAAAACGATAAACCAATTATTATTATTTAAATTTTTTAATTTTGGCTGCAATGAAGGGGGATATTTAGAAGATTTGTCAGAATAATCAAAGCCATCAAGGGAGATTATCTTTTTAGATTAACCAATTGTCATTGGTGGTAATCGGAGGTGTGCCGAGTCATTTTAATGAGATGTATGTGAACCCCACCTTATAAATCCAAGGGCAACCACTCAGCCCCCTTCTTTGGTTGGACCCTTGGGT
>JAOTQH010152060.1:0-15224 GCA_025631255.1 Cornus kousa
AGATGGGAACACAGACCACTACTGCTGGCAAAGACCGGAGGACATGACCACCTCACGGCAGGCTTACAAGATTGACCCCAGCAATCCTGGATCCGACCTCGCCGGCGAGACTGCCGCGGCCATGGCTGCAGCCTCTGTCGTCTTCCGCCACCAAAACCCTTCCTATGCCAATGAACTCCTCACCCATGCCCAGCAGGTTAGACTTTCTCTCCACAAATTGTTAACACAATGCTACAGCCTTCTGTATAAACAAGACCGTTGTCACTGTGTTTGTTAGGTAGACTTTCACACACCTACTAGGCAGTCCCTTTTTTTGTGTAGGTTGTAATTTCATTTTTAAAACACCAATTTCATGTAACTGAAATAGAAAAAATGCGACAGTCCTGCCATGAAACCGTTCTTATACTGAAATCGCATTCTGGCATTCTCGAGCTCACAGTGAACTTGTATTTTCGAATTCGCGTGAGAACATTCTCATTATAGTATTTCTTTAACAAATATATCATGAACTAGGACAATAATTATCTACTTAGTTTTATACTCCATCCGTCCCGGTTTAGATGTCGTATTTGGGGAGTTGGAATTTTTAAGGGACATGTGGGACATGGCTTGTTTCTTTGGAAAGTACATAAATGGAAAGATGTAAAATATATTGTTTGAAAAAGGAAAGTAACAAGTATTTTGGGACGGACTAAAAAAGAAAGTATGACATCTAAATTGGGACGAAGGAAGTATTGAATAGCTTGGTGATGTAGCATTAGGTATAGTTTCCGATCAGAACTAAATAGTGTATCATGAAACTCGATTAATGATTGGAATTTAGCAAACTTTCACTTGAAAATGAGCCTCTTTTATTTCCAATCAACCTCTTTTATTTTGAAAATTTTTATGTACTTCCCTAAAATACTGTATTTTGAAAAGGCCTTAAGATTATTTTACATCAAATTCTGGATTTCAGCTACTTTATGATGTTATCTTCTCGTCAACCTTTCCTCAACCCCTCTTTCTCAATTTTACCCCCTAAATATGACGTTATCTTCGTAAATGAACTTTTATGTTTATTGCTGTTTCTTCTTGTTTTACAGCTATTCGAGTTTGCTGACAAATACAGGGGCAAATATGATAGCAGCATTACAGTGGCTCAGAAATACTACAGATCTGTCAGTGGATATGGCGTAAGTGATCATAGCGCTTTCTAACTACCCATTTAATGGACTTGTGAATTTTCTTAGTCAAAAGGAACACAAATCATTCCGGTACACATTTGTATACTGTTACAATTAAGTCGAGGATACAACACCAAGCAATATAATTAAATCGAATGTACACCATCAATTAATCGATGATGCAACAATAACGATAAAAAGAAGTGTTACATACTAGATTCTAAGGTAGTGTAATGTTTGTATCTTGAGCAAAGTGATTAAAATGTGTTGCATAAGTGTTACATCCTCCGTTTAAATTGAACAAAGCCACCTTCCATTTGAAAGAAAAAAGAAGACTGGTTGAGCTATAAGCCCTTTGTGGTAGCTCTGTTAAATGTTGCATATACAATATCTGTATCTCTTTAGTTTGAATATTTGATAAATCCGGTACTTGGACACGATTTTGTATTTGAGATATTTGCCAATATGTTTAACATAATGTATAATACATTTAAACTCGTAAATATTAATAATGCATGTCATTAATCCAAATTTTGATGTCTGTAGGACGAACTGTTATGGGCTGCAGCATGGTTGTACGAGGCAACTGACAATCAGTATTACTTGAACTACCTTGGCAACAATGGTGATGCGCTTGGTGGGACTGGTTGGGCCATGACAGAGTTCGGATGGGATGTCAAGTATGCTGGTGTTCAGACTCTTGTTGCCAAGGTAAAAAATTTCCAAAGTGTTTCGAGTTCATTCATTCTTTTAATCGGACAGTTTGAATCATATAACATATTTTCAATTTGAATATCATGGAATAATTGTTTCATAATATCATGAAATATTCAATTCTAGAAACGATTCATAGAATTGCATAACATAGCAAAAGCATACGAAACCCGAGTGTTTTTTTGGTTCTGATAAGTATTTGTATTTGGTTGCAGTTACTAATGCAAGGGAAAGCTGGTCAGCATGCACCAGTTTTCGAAAAATTCCAGCAGAAGGCAGAGTTTTTCATGTGTTCGTGCCTCGGGAAGGGCACTCAAAATGTTCAGAAGACTCCAGGAGGCCTAATTTTCCGACAGAGTTGGAACAATCTGCAATTTGTGACCAGTGCCTCTTTCCTACTCACAGTCTACTCGGACTATCTGGCCTCTGCTGGCAAAAGCACGAACTGTGCTGCTGGCAGTGTCGGACCATCTGAGCTCTTGTCATTCGCTAAATCTCAGGTAAAACCTATCAATTGAAGGACTCGAAATGCCATATGTTCCCATTATCCAACTAGTTATAGTCTTGTTAGGAATTGAGTTTTAAACCATATGAGTCATGAAATTGATTCTTCAGAAATAGGCCTACCTTATGGAATGTACAAGTTTATAACTCTTGCAATGTTTGAAACCCTCAGGTGGACTATATTCTTGGAGACAACCCGAGAGCCACTAGTTATATGGTGGGGTATGGAAGCAACTACCCACAACAAGTTCACCACCGCGCTTCCTCAATCGTCTCCACCAAGGTTGACCCTTCATTTGTTAGTTGCCGGGAAGGTTATGCCACTTGGTTTAGCAGGAAGGCGAGTGACCCTAATCTCCTTACCGGTGCTATTGTCGGTGGACCTGATGCCTATGACAACTTCGTCGATGGAAGAGACAACTATGAGCAAACAGAGCCAGCTACCTACAATAATGCTCCCCTTCTCGGTGTATTGGCACGACTAAACAGTGGTCACAGCGGATACAACCAGCTTCTTCCCGGTATTTAACTTAATATCATAGTTCTTTTGATCTTGTTTATTTAACTTAAGCATTCTATGTTAGCTTATAATGTTCAATGCTATAAACAGTGGTGGTTCCATCTCCTAAACCAGTTGTTACCAAACCAAATCCAGCTCCACAAACCAAAACCACGCCGGCTCCAGGTACTCTTTTGCACCTATTCTGAAAATTGGATCTCTTTATACTCCGGTCAATGGACAGTCATGGAAACTCTCAATTTACCTTGATACACGAGAAATGAGGAATTTTCAAGAAAAAACATGACTATCTATTCTTCGGGCATATATATATTTTTTTTCCCACTAACTTGTCAGATATTTTGGCTCTAGGAAAATACTATGAATTAGTAAATCCAATGTAATTGCATGTTTTGCAGTTTCATCCACTGCTCCAATTGCCATCCAGCAGAAGATGACAACTTCATGGAATTCGAAGGGAAAAACATATTACAGATACTCCACAATTGTGACTAACAAATCTGCAAAAACTCTGAAGGGTCTCAAGCTTTCGATATCCAAGCTCTATGGTCCTCTTTGGGGCCTCACGAAGTCTGACAATTTGTATGTTTTTCCAGCGTGGATCAACTCTTTAGATGCCGGAAAGAGCATGGAGTTTGTCTACATTCATTCAGCTTCTCCAGCAGACGTGTCTGTCTCGAGCTACACTTTGGTCTAAGTAAGGAAGAAGATACGACACAGAGAGTCCACAAGATTTCTACAGTGATTGTCATGTTACGATTGTGCAGCTATACAAGATTCATTTGGAAGACATTTCATTTCATTGGAATTTTTAGTTACTACTTGATTTGGAATTAGTAGGGTTTTAGAGAGGTTTAGGTTAGATATAGGAGGAAGGAAGGAGTGAAGAGTCAGGTTAACAAGGATTGTTCATCCTCTTTGTCTCCCACTTCACATCACATAACATGTCTTCCTGGTTTTTCATTTGATTCATGAAGAAGAAAATACTCTATTGAGATTCTTATCTTATGAGCATACTTTGTTTTAGTTATTGCATTCTCTGTTATAACTTCTGGAAAGATACCTTTCAATTTCTCCCTACTTTAATTTTCAGCGACACTATTTCTCCCTACTTTAATTTTCAGCCTCAACTAGTGTCGCGTTGTTAAAGTAGTTGCGTTGTTGTCCATGTCTGAACCCGTATTTGAGCCTTGTACCTTTCCCCTTTACCCTAAAAACAAAAAAAAGTCTCTTTTGTCAATTTTATGCAGATGTGTTTGGTTTTGTTTTAATAACATAATAATGAAATACATATAATACTCCTATTTTATTTTTTCCTGGCAATGTTAGTAGTTAGAGGGATTAGAAGAAAGGATGGCTCGAACACTGGTACTCACACCCACCGTGAGGTGCGCCCACCACCTAGGCTACATGGCACATCCGTATGATACTCCTATTTGATATCAAATAATTTGACATTCATTGTCACTTAAAATTTTAATGAGATGTAAAATTATGGCATTGCCATCAGCTATGAAGCAGAACATACTAAAGTCACATTTATTAATTTTTAATCAAACTTTCACGTGACCAATGCTGTTTATTGTCGCACCATTTGCCATTGAATCACAAAACATAAAAAATAGAGTGCAATCCACCAATTAAATATCAAATTAATTGTGGAATTATGTATTTAATAACTTTGATGGACAATCAATATTGGAGTTGCACTATTTTATCATAATGTGTTTAATTTTCTTACACCTTTAGTATTTATCATATTACATACTTAAAAGTGTTTTATTTTTATAGGTCTTATCATTATATAAGAGTATTTAATAAGCTGTAGATACCATGTCATCGCTACAACTAGCTCATTTTATTTTTTCTCCTCGTTGTGCTAAAGATCTTTGTTATTGTCAAAACAAAATTGGTGTGTGAAATAATAGAAAAACTATCCAAATGTGCATTTAGTACCCTCGATTACAAGTATACAAAAACTTGAAATTAAATGGAGTTGCACTATTTTCTCATAATGTGTTTAATTTTTTTTCACCTTTAATATTTATCATATTACATATGTAAAAGTGTTTTATTTTTATAAGTCCTACCATTATATAAAAATATTTAATAAGCTGTACATACCATGTCATCACTACAACTAGCTCATTTTATTTTTTCTCCTTGTTGTGCTAAAGACCTTTGCTATTGTCAAAACAAAATTGGTGTGTGAAATAATAGAAAAACTATCCAAATGTGCATTTAGTACCCTGGATTACAAGTATACAAAAACTTGAAATTAAATACAAAAAAAATGCCAAAATAAAAATTTACAATTAATTAAAAATTCACAACATAAGAGGAAAATGATTATCTCCATTGAACAAGGGTGAGAATGCATTTATATATATTTTTGGTTTTATATTAATGTTGTATATTCGACATAAATTACATTGCATATTTTTAAAAAAATTATTGTATCTTGTTCGCTTTTTTTGGGCAAGAATTACATGCAAAAAGTGGTACAGTATCTTCAAGTACAATTTAATCATGATGTAAAAATGAAATATGAATTGTTCCAAGTAATTGTAAGTATTTTACTCCGTATCTAACTTGTTCATTTTGTACATTGTCAAGGGGATAGTATGTATTTTGCAAAATACTCCGTATAAAATATTGCTTTCGTGCCAAGTACTGTATATATTTAAAGGAAAGATTTGACATTCAAAGAATCAGAGCCCTAACATCTAGACAGGTGGTCATTCAGATCAGAATCCCTCTCAGATCAAGAACAGAAGCAGAAGAAGAGACTCCCATCGCCATGGCGAGCGAAGAAGATACGATGGAGAATTGTTTGGTTCTCCTCTGCATCGAAGCTGCGTCGCAGAGCAGAGACGCCGTCGAGACGTGGCGGAGACAGCGGCGTACTCTCGAACGCATGCCCTCTCAGCTCGCCGACGCTCTCCTCCACCGCCTCCTCCACCGCCGCCTCCTCTATCCTTCTCTCCTTGAGTAAGTCACTGGCTCTCTTCCATCACTTGCACACTCCTTACCACTTTTAGCTTTATCAATTCAAATCTCTTCAATCTCTCTATATAAAATTTATAATTTGTATGGTCTACGAATAATTGTTTGTGAATCGCTTGTATTTTGATGTGATTTACTCAAATTTGAAGCTGTAATTTCCAGATAATGTAATTCAATGTGTATTTGATTGTATCTTTTTATCTAAATTTGTATTTGTATATATAAATATACATTTGGAGTAATGATGGAACTGTTACCTGGAAAATTGGATTTGATATCTCTTTGTTTTTCTGAATCTTCGGTATAATCAAACCACAGTCGCCAGCTCCTCTACTTTCCTTGAGTAGATGACCAACTCTCTTGGATTACTTTGTATGCTTGATCAATTATATTCATTTCCAAAAACTCAAAAACTCTCTATACATACCATATATATCATCTTCGCTTGTATTTTTATGTGATTTGCTCACATTTGGAGTTGTTATACAAGAACTGAAATTCAATGTGAATTTGACTCTCATCATGATTATATACATATACATATACACATTTGGAGTAAGGATTGAATAGTTTCGACGTATCTCTGATAGCTCTTTGTTTTTCTGAATCTTCCATAGAACCAATCTACAGTCGGACACTCCTGCCTCATCTACTCTTCTCTCTTTGAGTAGGTCTCTAACACTCTTTGATGAACTATCTGCTTTGATCAATTCTCATTTCCAGGAATTCTCTATATATGCAATATTTATCATCTGTGAATAACTTTTTTTTAATCACCTGTATTTCAATTTGGTTTGCTCAGATTTGTAATTGTTATATACAGTAACTGGGATTTTTTTTTTTTTTTTTTTTTTTTTTTCAGTAACTGGAATGTAATGTGAATTTTGAGTATGTATACATAGAAACAATCGTAAGAAGTAAGGATGGAATTGTTGAATGAAACTTTGGATCTTTGTTTGCTCATTGTTATTCTGAATATTTTGTACGATCTGAGAGTTCTGAGGGTTATGATTGAGATTTAGATGTACAAAATTACGAAAAATGTAATTTTATATGAATATGTCTGTATGATCAACGGTGATTACATATAATACACAGATACAAGCTTTGTTGAATTTATTTTGCAAGGATTGAATTATTCACACAAAATTTGGATTTTAACAGCTCTTCTTTGTTCCAGATCTATTTAATTGGAGTTGCTATTGATTTCTTATGATAAATTATTATTATTCCTTATCTGACTGGAAATGATTATTATTCCTTTTCTGACTGGTGATTTTGTTAGAACATGGTGCTTTTAATGGTCTCAATGAAGTTATTAAGCTTGAGATTTACATATTCTGATGTATTTAAAGTAATGGACATACTCTATTCCTTTCCTGAATTGCTATGCTGTCTTCCAAAACCAGCTAAACTAGACTTCCTCTTGTAGAGTTTTCAAATACAATGTAGAGGATATTGATCTGAGAGGCCAGAGATCTGTAGATGCGGAATGGATGGCGTACTTAGGTGCATTTAGATACCTGCGTTCATTAAATGTTGCAGATTGCCATAGAATCAATAGTTCTGCCCTTTGGGCTCTTGCAGGTATGCACTCTTCGGTATCCGTTTCAAATAAGCTGGCTGGGTCGGATGAGATACTATTAACGGCATTTGAGGACAGAATAATTTTGCTTAGTGTTTTTTCATTGTTTTATTTTTTACTATTTGTTTTTCTCCATCAATGGCTATAAATTAATAGGAGCTAATTTCATCTTTCTCATGCGTTTGCAGCTATCACTTTAGTCATCATGAAATACTGATTTGCATCATCTAATTGTTTTTCGTAAAAGGATTTTCGTTGAAGATGATAAAGCTCTAACTATTTAAGCAAAATGTGGCCATTAACCACGTGAGTCGGAGGGGTGTGTATTGTGTAACCCTTGTTCTATGTTCATGCTCAGTTAATCATTGTTTAGACTTGTCTTTTTATTAAAGTAGATCTTGCATTATGTTTCCAGGCATGTTGATGCATTTTCAAATTTTACTGTCTGCTCTGCTTCTGAGATGCTTCTCTTTTGGACTCTGTGATCGATTTAATAGGAAAAAAAATTATCCATGCATAGATGCTAGACTCTAGATGGTTACAAGTTACAACTATGAGGAATGGTCTTAATTTAAGAAGCACACACACTTCTATGAAGGTGTTGTGTCGATGTTGGACACTAACACTTCATGGACACTCCTAGACACGTGCCTGACACTTCATGGCCGTGTCCAAAATTTAAAAATAATTTTTATTATTTTGGACACTTGGCCGACACATCTTGGACACTTGGTCAACATATTCCGGACACTTGACCAACACATACTACACTCCGTCTTATATAAAAAAAACACATGACAGCCTTGGGACAATGTTATGAACATACCTCAAAGTGTCCATCCTCTTGTTAAAAAAATAAAAAATTGACATTAAACACATGTCATAGCATGTAATGAACAAAAGCATAACTATAATGACAAGATAAGAGAGCAATATGATACGCAATATAATTTTTTTTGTTATATCAAATAGCTTCATTTTTTAACTTATATAACTTTAGTATATAAATTATAAATTGATTAAAATTCTATAATTGTCTTACTCAATAGATATATAAATGAAAATTTATATTTGTTATAGTCGTGTCCACACCGTGTCAGTGTCCTTGTCGGTGTCCTACTTTTTTATAATTGACGTGTGAGCATATTGGTGTTTTATCATGTCCATGTCCATGCTTTGGTTTGTTTATTTATGCAATGCTCCCTCCAAAGCCGCGCGACGATTCATGTATGAACCAGGACTTCGGACATTGGTTTCAGTGCTTCTACCTATCACACACTCTCATTGAGCTCAACATACCATAGTTTTTACGTCAAATCATTGCTTTTTCCAAATGCAAATGGCAAGGTTTTTTTTTATTATTTAATTTCTGGATTTTTGAAATAATTTTTCTAATATGCATCTTTTATCCTGCTTTCAGGTATGACTAGTTTAAAAGAGTTGGATATTTCTAGATGCTCTAAGGTTACTGATGCAGGCATTAAGCATCTTTTAACAATTCCAACTTTAGAGAAATTACACATTTCAGAAACGGGTGTTACAGCCGTAGGGATAACACATCTGTCTTCACTTACGAATTTATCTGTATTGAACTTGGGAGGTTTATCTGTCACTGATCTGGCACTAAGTTCTCTCCTGGTATGTAATTTTGATGTGTTATGTCTTTTGTCAGATTGCTTGATTTTAAATAGCGTTCCTCTTCTTTCAGTTGAGCTATGTCTGCTTTATCGATTCTTGCTCTAATGATATGTTAAAACAAGGTAATTACATGTATGCAAAATACTCTTAATTACTCTTACGTAAGTTTGTAACATTGCAAACAATATTTGTCTTCTGCAGAGAACTAGCAGACATGTTGAACATGACATGGAAATCAACAAGCAAAATATAACATCTTCAGTCAAACTAAGTAACTGGTGGACATAACCATATGAACACCGGAAACTTCCCTCTTCTTTTTTCTTTGTCTTGAACATTAGCCTCATTCTTCTTACTGGTTATCCAAGTAATAGAAAACCTTTTCTGTTTTGGATAAGTTAGTTCAAGAAATAGGAAATGTTGATGGTTATGTAAGTTTGCTTGTGTTGAAATTAGCTAGAAAATATTTTGTGGTTGCAGGTATGCTGGTCCAGAGCCCACTCGTTTGATGCAACTTTTATATCTACGCTTATATACAGTTTTACATATTTCATTTATGCATCTTTCATGGGAGTTGTAAAATATAATTCATTTTCTTTCCTAGTTGTATGCTTCTAGCGGTTTCTTTGTTTATGCAGTCATATATATTTTTCATTTAAAATGGTTGTCCTGTCTAAATTTTCTCACAGTTTCATTGGAGTGCTTATTCCCAAGTTATATAATCAAAATCCTTAATTGTCACCTTTTTTATTTCTATTTTTATTTTATTAGGGTCTGAGAAAGCTGCAACACCTTGACCTTTGGGGGAGTGAAATAACTAACAAAGGGGCCGCTGTTCTTAAAATGTACTCTAAATTGAGCTTCCTGAATCTAGCTTGGACCAAGGTTACAAAGCTGCCAAATTTGTCCTCTCTTACATGCTTGAACATGAGTAATTGCACCATTGATTCTCTATTTGAGGAGTGCAGTGATAAATCTCCTTTAGTGATGCTTAATCTCTCTGGAGCTACATTCATAGATGTTTATGAAGCCTTTTTATATGTTGAAACCAGTTCCCTATCCTTCTTGGATGTGTCCCACTCTTCGCTTCAAGGATTCCACTTTTTGCCTTGCATGAATGCCCTGGACCATTTGGACCTCAGTTCTACTTTGATGGAAGATGATTCAGTTGAATTGATTGCCTGCATGGGAGCAAAGTTGAGAAATTTAAATCTCAGCAAGACAAGAGTGAGCTCTGCTGGAGTGGAAATTTTAGCTGGACGTGTTCCCAATCTTGAAATTATTTCGTTATCTTGCACATCAGTTGATGATTATGCCATCTCATGTATCAGCAAGATGCCTTCACTCAAAGTTATCAACCTTAGCAATACAAATGTTAAAGGTATGATTCTGCAATGGGATTGTTATAGTTTATTCCGCTTAATTTGCTTCTACACAGGATAACTAAGTTTTAGACCTTATGCCGTTGGGAGTTATGCTATTTAGACCAAGTATCCAACTTCCAAATTACAATTTTAACCGTTTGAAAAACATATTAGGAATTTGTTAGACATTACATTCATATAAACTATCTTGTGTACCATAGTATCAATGTCAATGACCAACTGATTCACATGATTTTTGTTCCTAGTGCATGACTGAATTCTAAATACGGAGGATCTGACATAATGTGGATGTTAATCATCAGTTTACCGGGTTAGAGTGATTGAAAGTTCATTCTAGGACTTAAGGTTCACTTTGTCACTGTGTTGGTAGATTTGTGTTGGTTTGGTCCTGTTTTTTTCCTATTTGGTTGGTTTACAAAATAACCTAGCCAGTTGTGGTTTTAATCAAATAAAACTTTCATAAAAAAAAAGGCTTGTCGCACTTGATGTGCACCAGATTTGGGCAAGTATTTGAAGCTCTCTGTATTAACATTCTACATTTTTTTGTCATACTTGATGCGCCAATTAAGTTGCTTCTTTGATTATACGCTCCCTATTGGGAACATAGCCTATATCTCAAATATTACTTCTCTGGTTCCTATTTTCCAAACATAACATTGATTAACTCATACAATCTTCTTTTGTACTAGGTCCTTGTCATCTACTCGTTGACAAATTTCACAAATTCTTGTTTCTTTAAGTTCTGATCTTTGACCTGGAGTTCATGGTAGTTAACAGATTAAACTCCCGCAGGATGTGAAGATGTTTATCATGCACATTACAGTCCAAATATGTCTCTCATCCATGAGTATACGAAAATTCTTATTTTTCTCTCTTTCTTTTTAACGTGTTTACAGCTCTATAATTTCTTCTGGACTTTCAGGTTTGATTCAACAGGTAGGCACCGAGACGGATTGGATCCCCTCACTTGCAGCACTGCAAAATCTTAAATGGTTGGAAAAGTTGGATTTGGAGGATACAAAAATCAGTGATGCAGCTGTACCACCTCTATCAAGCTTCCAAGAGTTGAGCCATCTCTCTCTCAAAAGTGGTTTCCTCACAGACGCATCTTTGGACCACTTATCATCTATCCCTAAGCTGACAAATCTCAGCATTCAAGATATTGTCTTGACCAATGCCGGGATTGATTCATTCAATCCGCCAAAGACGCTAAAAATACTGGATCTGAGGGGTTGTTGGCTCCTAACTGAGAATGTTATTATGCTATTTTGCAAACAACATCCTCAGATTGAAGTGAGGCATGAACTTATGCATATCCTTCAAAGTGACCAAGAAGGCTCCAGCTACTCATCTCCATCACGAGTAACTCAGACTACCTCGCAATTGAAGAAACAAGGAAAAATGCCCACGTCATCATTTACTCGCCATAATAATATTTTCTTAGGTAGGGTTGGTTGCCTCGGCTTTTTTTTTTTTTTTGGTTTTGTCTCCAGAAGCTGCAGCCGATTAATAACCCATTTAATTCTATTTTCTATAATTGTGAAACAGATCAAAGGTTGAAGTATAGCAGAGAAGAGCTTCTTTCGATGCAGTTTTCGGCGTCATCACTTGCTCCTTCCCATGATAGAGGTAGTGTGATACCTTAGTTATATGGTTGAATTTTTCCTACAATTGAAAGATAAGTGATTTAATTATTTACAATGGTGGCTCCAATTAAAATAATTCTTGAATAATGTATATCCATGTACAGAGCACCCCCACCCACTTCTTGTTTGTATAATGTATATCCACATACACGATTGTTACAGATTCTGATTTTACTTGTGATCCTAACTTATTCCAAATTTACATTTTTATAAGTAGAGTTGAAACTGTATTTTGCCAGTCCTACAAAAAAAGTTGATTTGGCAGAATGAAATATAATAAAATATTTTTTCGTTGTTCTGGGGAATGAGATCTCTTTCTCTCTCACACACACACACATATATGTATATATATATATTACATGTTCTTCTATTAATCTGCCATTTGCAAAATTCAACGAGGGACCAACTTGGCCACTTTCTCAACATAGGGACATGGTATCTGATCAATTTCACTCAACGACAATACCATGTGCATATGATGATGCTGACGGTAACTATAAGCCGGACGGTTCATCGAGTGAATTCCGGCAGAGAGGACAGGTGGAGTTCATCCTTAGCCACTCATCTATGCAGTTAGCATGAAAATAGTGATTGCAGTCTGGTATGGTCCTCAAGGTGTCTTTGGGCTGGTACTCCAACAGACATATTGGGCAAGTCCCATCTTGTGGGTTGGGTAGCCTCCGGCTCTCACCTAGCACAGTCGTCGGATAAGATTCTATGGTTGGCCCATCGAGGCCCGTTGCAATACCAGCTGATCCTGGAGCGGTGGTGAGGGTAAAGCGTTCGGATGGAAGTGGGCGTCGTTGGCTATGGGTTCCGGTCCTGCCACCAATGTAACATGCAAGTCCAATGAAGGTTAAAAACCCAGGTATTCCGACACCCAAGATTAAACCATATTTGGCACTCCTTGGAAGACCTAAAATATGAAATTGTGAATCCAATAATCAAATACTGCGAGGTGGGGATATTCACCAGTGAGCATTAGTACAGATACAATAAAAACAAAAAAAGAGAAGGCAAGCAGGGGTGGACAGCGGAAGCCAAAATGCCGCTTTGGAACATTGGTGAGAATCCAATGCCCCAAAAACCTGTCGGCTTTGGAACATTGGTGAGAATACAATGCCCCAAAAACCTAAGGGTTCCTTCGCAAGGTTTGTTCCTTCGCAGAATGGCCCTTGTTGGTGCCGAGGGACAGAGAAGATTAGGGTAGCTGAAAGATTGCTGGGGGAATTTTTTATACTATCCATTGTTGGTCCCGGAGAAGAATAGGTTAGCTGAAAGGTTGTTATCGCTTCAAGGATGTAAGGTGAGCTTGCTTTTTCGGTGTAAGAAGAGGTAGAGAAAATGCCAGGAGTTGATGTTCGAGTACCAAAGTGGGGATAACCGAGACTTGATTATGTCATTTATAATAGATCTTGACGTCTCACTCTATAATGAGATTCCGACACAACGATAAGTAAATCTCATTTATAGATCCTGACCTTTCATTATACAAGATCTTGACCTCTCACTCTCTAAGTAAATCTCACTGTGTAATGAAATGTAAAAGTAACACACCCGTAAGTTTTTTTCTTTTTTTTTTTTTTTTTGGTTAAAACTCAAACAATATATGAAACTTTAACTTACCGAAGCTGAGACGACCAGAGCACCCAATCTTCAGCCCAGTACTACCTTTAAACCCACAAGTCCCACCTTGAACCACACAGGCTTTACATATGGGAACATCCCAGTTAAGCTCAATAGCTGCTGTACCTACACCATCCATGGTGGACCAGTAGTACCCATAAAACCCAACTCTCCATTTCCGACCCGGCGGTAACCCGCCTACAGAAGAAGCATCCATAGCAACCACCCTGTAGTTGGGGCTGCTAAGACAAGGTACGAGCACGCTCCGACGAGACATCAAGTACTTGTGCCAGTCTGATAAAGTGCAGTTGAGGAACATGAAGTTGGTGGGATAAGCTGAGAAAGGTGAGTACGAAAGATTGAAGGATTGCATCCTTTTGGGAAGGCAACCATTGGGATCACTGATGTATATGGATTGCGAGGCGTAGTTAATACTTTTCACGATGAATTCACCGGCGGAGGAGGGTAGATCTAGAACTGTTTTGTTCTGGTTGTTGCATGAAAGGTCGAAACCGGGGTAGCCGCAACGGGGGGGTTGTCGGCCGTGTAGCCGGAACGGAAATTGGACTAATGGCAGCTCGGAATCATCACAGGAGGATGGTGAGCAAATATGGATGCATAAAGCTGTGTGTGTAAAGAAGAAGGAGGAGAAGAAGAAAAAGGAGAGAAAGGTATCCATTTGATTCTAAGAACTAAAAAACCTTTCTTTTCTTTTTAAGGTATGATTTTCTCGAATTAAAAACACCTCCAAACAATTCTTGGAGTAGGTATGTTTTCTTCAATAAAGTCCTGAATAAGAAAACAAAATTGGGGCACTTTAGTAATTTAAATCATGATTTTTTGTGGTCATTTTTTGATTGGGGGTACTGAGAAGTCAATGCTATTATTATGATAAACACTGTAATGGAAAACAGCCTAACCACGTCATCTGGCGGTAAAAAAAACAGTCTTCAAATTCAGCGATGGGAGTTTCGTATGCTTAACCACCCTTTTAAACACTGTTTATGTAATTGGATTATGTAGTATCAGTTTGGATAAATAAATTCTTGTAAAAGATTTTCCATATATGGATTATAGAGCCCATCATTATATAATGTTTATACCGTTTAACAACTAAAAATCTTAAAAGAAGAAAAGTATACGCCCAAGCCCTAAGCCTCAAGCAACTTTGCGTTGCATAATGACATCTCCTCAATTTACAGAATAAAAGTTCACTAAAAAGTAAAAAAAATTTAGTTAATCATTATGGTATTAATTATTACGAAGTAATACTTAGAAATTACTAAACTTATATCAATAATAAAATAATTTATTACTAAACATCTTCGGTTGTTGATTGAAAAGATAAATTTTTTTGTTTCTTATTTTTATTGTAAGGGTACATCTTACACCTTGTAATATGTCTGCTCATAGTACTAAGTACCATTCCCACTC
>JAOTQH010152168.1:0-15222 GCA_025631255.1 Cornus kousa
GATCTAATTCAGTTATGATAGGCTTATGATTAGCTCTTGGAGGAATCGGCACATTCTTCTTTTTCAGAATTTCCATGATGATCATTGGAAATGGAGAAGAATAATTGCGAGAATTTTTCTTGTAATGAGCTATTATAAGCTGCACAATAGAGTGATTAAGCAAAATGTTCTTATTGTTGGCAAGAAAATAAAGTACTTATGCTCACTCCAGAGATAATTCATCATTCTTCCTGAGGTAACCCAGATTCGTCATGGCAAATAAGTTGAAGAAAGTAGTTTCATCTGTCAGAAATTGAACTGGAATAGTATCTTGGTTCACAGAGGAGTTTGGTACACATATCTTTGGAACAATCTTGGAAAAATCAGGACCTATAACCGTCAAAGGCAGAGTATGTCCCCACAATTGACGATTTTCCGGAAGGCCAACGATTGTCACAATATCCTGCTCATCAACTATATAATCAACTCCAAACAATAATACAATGAAGTAGGAGTCATAAACCTCACGGATATTAGCATAGAAATAACTAATCATATCCGGATAATAGATGCCTTTGTCAAGTCTAGTGAAGAAAAGCCAATTATGAGATTTGATGTAGTTCACTAGCGTTTGTCCTGCAGTATCTTGAAGTTTCTGAAGATTAACATTCCTTTCTATCTTTATCAACCCATCCTTGTAAACAGAGAGATACACTTTCTAAGCTTCTTCATTGTAAAAATGCGACTCTGTTAATTAAATCCTTCCAGTGCTAGAAATTGAAGGATATCTTATTGGAGCCATATTAAGTGCTTGTGAACCACTTTAGTGTTCTTGAATCGAAATATAGGTTCTGAACCTTTTTGGTGGTCTAGGATTAGCAATTCCTTTCCCTTTAGCTTCCCTAGTCAATTTAGGAGTCATGTCCTTTAGAAACTTTTTCACTTTGAAGCTTATAACTCTTTCAGGAATTTTATTAAACACTTGGTGTGCAACTCCAAAAGTGTTTATAGACTAGGTTGTTTTGATCTTCAATCCTCCCCAAAATCAACAACAATTGCAAGATTCTATCCTCTAAACACAATAGAGCTCCAATCTCTTCAATCAATGCAAAATTTAATCAATCCTCCAAGATTTTAAGCCCATACTCCAGAACTTTCATTCAAACCCATTTTGCAAATTTTTAATGTTCACACTCTTCAATTCTTGTCTTCAATCTTATGAATATCATGTAATGATCATATACATTATGAATGAATGACAAAAATATATGATATGATGCATATGGATACATATGTTTAAGTTGGGTAATGACATGGAGTGAAGGAGAGAGAGAGAGATGGAGTGTTGTATGCAAAAATGAGGCCTGAAGCATGATTTAAACCCAAAAATTATGAAACTCATTGAAACTCATTTTTCAACTTCAAATCTTCTCACAACTTCTTCAATCTTTGTTATCAATCTCCAATTAGCATGTAATGATCAAAGTTATAGCATGGAATGATGACAAAGATGAAGGATATATGATGTATGCATATATGAATGTATAAAGGAGTGAGAAAGTGCAGGAGAGATAGAAAAGTGTTGCAAACAAATGAGTGTAATACCCTTAATTTTAAAAAGGATAGCCTCGGTATTTAGTTTATATTTTTATTACATTTTTATATTCATTATTAGTTAATTTGACTGTTTGTTTAATTGGTTAATTGTTTAATTGAAATTATATGCTTATGTGGAATTAAATGAATTGTTTCACTTGATTTATTTGTTTATTTGGCATTATATGTTTAAATTGAATTAATTGTTTAACTTGATTTATTTGTTTATTTGGCATTATATGTTTAAATTGAATTAATTGTTTAACTTGATTTATTTGTTTAATTGAAATTGTATGTTTACATTGATTTATTTGTTTAATTGAAAGTAAATGTTTATTTTAAATTTTATTTAAGGATGGGCTTGGATAATATGGAGTAATTGGATAGGAGATTAAAAGGGTACGAATTATACCCATGGATGGTTATATGGATATATATGTATATAAGGTTAGTTTAATTATTAATTATGAATAATGGTTAAATTAGGATCATTTTTCAGTATATAAGTATTATATATAATTATAGGATTTTATATATGTGTGAATCACAGAGTGTGGGATAGCCGACTTACTTAAATATTTATTTTAATTATATTTTCTTTCCCTTCTCTGAGTATAATTTGACGTAGGTTAAATTAGTATTGCCTATAAATATGTTGTTATGTGTCTGCAAGGATTTTAGAACCCTATTCACGTACACATATAGGAGGAGCCGTACAGAGAAGTTTGAGAGAAAAACAGAGGGAATCAGTTAGGGTTTTGGCCATAATTAAAGGTCAGACCAAGGAGGAAGGAAGGGATTGCTTGTGGGTTTGAACCAGGGCAGTAGGAGGTTTGACAGTAGTCGGCAGTCATCGAAAAACTCAGAGACGACGATGCAAGGTTTCAAACTGAAACCTAAAGGCAAGTTTTATATCTAACTCTCTCCCTTTGACTTGTGTTCTTTACATGCCTATTCAATTCCAGAAGTAAATAAATTTTAAATTTAATCTGTTATACATGTTGAACTAAATTAAAGTAGTAGGAATATTAACGAACTTTTAATTGCGTGATTTTAAGTTTTCTTGTATGAATTGTTGCTTTGATTGTTTCAAACAAATGCGTAATGGATTTCTATAATAATCTGGAATAATTCGGGACATAGTTCAGACCCTTAGGACCATTAACAATGGAGAACAGCGGGGTTGAAGGTCATTGGAGACAGAGAAGGAAGGTTACAGCAAGTCGAGAACAGGCTCCTTTTGAAAAGAGCAGGCTCTTTTGGGATGTTTTAGGATTCTAGAACTGTTTTGGATTAATAATGGGATTCTAAATAATATTTCATGATGTATTAAAATCCCATAATGCATAATTTATATCTATATACTAATGATTTGAAGAGTATAAAAGTTTACACAAGTTTGCATGCTGTTAACGGATATAGAGGATTTAATTGCTTAATCTTATTTTTAGCAATTTAAATGACTGTGACATGATTTTTAAATCTTGTATTGGATGCATAATATGGACATATACATATCAGATTTTTATTATGCTTATTCTGGATTATGATTGATGAATTATTTATTTCTAATTCATCAATTATTAGATTTGTGGATTATATGCACGGGTATAAGACGGTGGCATATTAGGAATGGATTAGTTCAAAACATTAAGTCCTACATATTCTATTAAAAAGGAAATGGATTAACTATAAAAGTTAAGTCATATTTATATCTGCATCAGGTCAATAAACAATTGAATGACACACTTTAGTTTTTAGATGGATTTATATATATATGATTATGGTATCGTGATATGGACTTGAGTCTCAGGATCATGGTTAGGGTGCGTATATCGCCTAGGATGGATAACTGGACATAGTTGATACCTGGTCCCTTGGTAGGTTTAGGAACACATGCCCACTTTATGTGTGATTTACACGTTACCTTCTATTCAGGTTGAGACAGACCTATGATCTAGTGATCGTCTTATAGTGTGTACTTATACATATATGGACTATTTAGTTATTATTGAGTTGTCTAGGAAGTATATGTGTATCGGGTTTTTGTTTGGATTGTAGTAGAATAGAACTTGCTCATGGGCTTGACCCACTATGATTTTTAAGGTGTTCGACAGTTCTAGACTTAGAGGTTGATCGTGCTGAGTAGAGAAAGTCACTCACTCCTCCGACAATGTAGGACTACTACTTATGTTTTAGTTTTGGTTTTCCTTTAGTTCCGTTATTTATTTTCCAGCTCGAGTATTATTAAGGGTCCATTAGATGGATTCCCGAGTTGTTCTATTATTGGAGGATTTTATGGGTTCTATTGAAGGATTATTTAATTAGCATTTTTAAGGATTATTGTTTAGAATTCTTTTCAGCTTATTTAATTATTTCTTATTATTCTTTTGTATTTTGTGTTCATTTACATATTTAATTATCTAGTATCCCTCGGATCTGTGTTCGGACTTGATCACCCATGGCTCTAGAATCGAGGATTATCACATTGTTTCCTTGGCTGCTGCCCATTCTTAGCCTCTGCATCAGTTATATGTTAAGAATGCATTTCTTAATGGAGTCTTACTTGAGATTATATATATGGATCCACCACCTGAATTTCGGGCTGAGGGGGAGTATGCTGGGAAAGTATGTCGGTTGCAGAAGTCTCTTTATGGTCTGAAGCAATCTCTTAAAGCATGGTTTAGTCATTTCAATGATGTTGTTCTATCCATGGGCTTTGTGCGCTGCCACTCATACCATACTTGTTTTATTCGACGGCGCTATGTTGGTCGCTGCATCATGTTATTAGTATATATAGATGATATTATTATCACAGGCGATATGCTTCAGGGATTGTTCAGGCGAAACTTCATCTTCAAAAGTCCTTTGATGTGAAGAACTTAGGTCCCCTTCGATATTTTCTTGGAATTGAGGTTGTTAGATCCTGTAGTGGAATTTTTTTATCTCAACGGAAATATGTTTTGGATCTTCTTCAAGATATTGGCATGTTTGGGAGTCGACCCGCTTCCACTCCTATGGACCGTAATCTCAAACTCTCTGTTGAGTTAGGGGAATCACTTCCAGATCCATCTGTGTATCAACGTTTGGTAGGTCGTCTTATCTATTTGACACACAAGGTCTGATTTGACCTTTGTCGTTAATGTAGTTAGTCAATTTATGTATGGCCCTCGCTCGGCTCATATGGATGTAGTCTATCATATTTTGAGGTATCTTAAGTCGTGCCTTGGCCTTTGTCTGTTCTATGCCTCAGGAAATCAATTTGGACTCTCATGGTTTACTGATGTAGACTATGCTGGATGTAAGACAGATAGATGGGGCCTACCTCTGGTTTTTATACTTTCTATGATAATCATCTCATATCATGGAAGAGTAAGAAGCAAACTGTTGTCTCCAGATCTTATGCTGAAGCTGAGTATCGAGCTATAGCTCAAGGTACTTGTGAGCTCCTTTGGTTTCAATCAATTTTGGGAGAGTTGGGTCTTGTAGAGAAAGGTTCTTCAAGGTTGTTTTGTCACAATAAATAAGCTATTATGTTTGCTTCTAATTCTGTGTTACATGGAAGGTCGAAACATATTGAGGTAGACATTCACTTCATTCGAGAGAATGTTCGATCAGGTATCATTAATCTTATTTTTGTTCCCTCTTCAGAACAGACTGTATATGTGTTCACAAAGTCTATTGGGCTTTCTCTTCTTCAGTCTTCCATAGTAAAGCTGGGTTTGGTCAACATATTTGCTCCAGCTTGAGAGGAAGTGTTGGAAATCATATCTATAGATTAACTCGATAATTGTGGCAGACTTATTGGCTCTTCATTATAGGCTTTTATTTAGGGATTTGATTTTCATTCTCGATTTGATTTTTATTCTCTTGTCATATTTATAATTTTCTACTTGAATATAATGATAGTCATGCTCTCAAATTGATTATGCCAACTTTACCAAATCACTTTTGAAACTATAACATAACATAAATTTTGGCACTTAACTGTTGGTGAAAAACATCGATGTAGCATAAAATTCTTGTAGTGTACAAGGACACAGGAGTCAAATATATAACAAAATTATCATTTGAAGAGGGGATACTGATTACACAAAAAAACAATGAAAACTAGTGCAACTTAGGCATAAAATTGGAAGAGCTTTACTTGGCGGCAAATGTTGCATTTATGAGTTACAGTGTTGATTTTAATCACAAGTTTATATCTTATACATTTGAATTTGTCTTTCAAATTCGATTTATATATCTTATTGCACTCTATCAATACACAATGCAGTATTTGGGGCATATCATATCTTCTAATAATTACTTGGTGTTGTCAGGAGGAAGCAACATAATGAAAATCAGACTTAATTTCAGTATGATGAGAATAGTATAAAAGCAACAAGATTTCCTAAGCACATCGGTAGAACAGAAAACTCGATAAATCAATCAATTTCATAAATATTAAAATAGAAAATGAAACTACAATAATTTGAAATAATCACCCAAGTGGTTAATGAGTACCATAAAACAAGGTAATGCTAAATTAACTGGTGACAAACAACCATGGAATGAAATTGACGGACATAAAACACTGAAATAGTGACCACCCAACCCAACCCAAGTGATACTCAAACAGGAAAGATGTTCTCAATGTATCGATGGACACCCCAATGGTCACGGTCACGAGAAGAATCATCAGGAAGGCTTGCTATATCATCAAGCTTCTTAAAGGTGTTATCCTTAATGTTGTAGGAGATGATCATAGTTCTGTCTACAAATAGCACCAAAAACACATGCCCATCATCTTCTCCATGAATTAAACCAAGCACAATGACCGTATTACAGCGGGTAACTATCTCCTGTTTTGATGCAAGATCAACAATCATCGAGTCAAGGCTAAACCGATACTTCAATGACCACTTGGAGTAATCACTTCCCATCTCAAAAATGTCGACATTAAATCCAGTACCACCACAATATTCAATAAGATGCAAACGACCTCTGGACTCCCCAAAACGATAGAAATTAAAAGGAAAAATACAATCACATGATGGAGATGGCATTGGGCAGAATATTTCTTGATCAACATCAAAGTATAAGGAAGGTTCATCTGGTAGTGGGCTGTAGGAAATCCAATGGATGGAACCATTGCAATAGACTCCAGTTTCGAATTTCACACTAAATGATGCCTTAAAAGGATGATGATCACCATTGGGTTGTGACTCCCACCAGGTATGGGTTTCTGAGGAATAAATATGTACTCGACACAAGAAGCAAATGTCTAGTGTATTTTGAAGTAAAACAATTTTGTAGTGAAGTGATTTCAAAGGATCAAAAACCAAATAAAAATAGTCAGGAGGATAACCGCGAGTGCTGTAAAAAGGACAGGGAATAGTGGAGAATTGCTTGGTAGTAGGATTGTAAACATGGTAAGACCTAGATTGCTTAGTTTTACAGCAGATGAGTAGAAGACCATTACAAGAGTCTTCTATGCTTGTAGTAGTAGTAGTATTCGGGTCAGGAAAGAGAACGAGTGACTTATTTTCATCTCCGCCATTAATAGTAGTAGTAGTAGAACTATTACATCCATTCTTCTTCTTCAAGTCAGAGTGAATGAGAGGAATGTATTTGATGAGTTCAGATGGGTATCTAGAGGTGAAGAAAAGGCCGGATATTTTGGGATCATGGAATTGTGGAGGCCGCTGCGGCTGCTGTAGCCAGTGGATGAGACAAAAGCGAGGACTGGAGATGAGAAAGAGCCATGGTTTAGAGACTGACCTGAATCGAAGGAGGGATTTCACAGGCAGACGCCGAAGGATCTCCTCTATCAGATCGGCGTTGCTGCCGATGATTTCAGCAGCAGCAGCGACGGCGACAGAGATTTGGGCCGACGATAGTCTCTGCGCATTATTATGGTGGCACCTTTTAAAGTGAGGAACCATTATTCTTCTCTAATCTCTCAATCCGACGCATCCTTTCGATCTCACCTTCTGCTACCGCTTGCCTTATGACCCTAGGCAACGAAATCAAAACCTAATACAACTGACTGACTGACAACTTTAACATAGGATCGATTGGTTTGGTTCGTTCTTTTCCCCTTAATTTTTTTACTTAAAATAGATTATTCCACGAATGTTTGGAACCAAAACTATTAGAATTTGGAAATAGAATAGGAAAAGGAATTGAATTGTAATTACACTAAAATGAACGGCATGCAGAAGCATTCTGGAACCGTGTATCGCTTGCAAAGGAGGATTCTCTGTCATTAGAGGAAAGGGTTGCATCTCTGGTTGATCAACGACAAGTGCCTTGAATGATGTTAAGTTGGGACCGGGAGGATCTCGACAGATTTCCTTCGTTTCTAGAAGCTCAAAGTATAGGGAAGATGATGGCGACGACAAGGAAACACATCGTGAAAAGAGAAGGGGAGTCCAATCACTGAAGCCGTCAGGGTTTAGAGGGAGAGGGAGTGGGAGTGGGAGAGGAGGGGGTCGAGGCAGAGGCAGAGGCAGAGGCGGCAGCGGAAGAGGTCGGCGATGAATTTTTCCCATATAAAATTCAGGTCATATTGGCTTGGGATCTTAGGTCAGCCATATATTGGATATTCAACTGGGGATGTCTAAGAAGTGGGCACTTTAGTCAAGATTTACCAGAGGATATGCCCAGGTAGGGGAGGGTTCTTCCTCTTTTTTAGTTTGGGTTTGGGAATAAGTTCAATATGCACGTCAAATTTCTGTGAAATTTATTAGTATTCGTTTTCTTCAGTCAAGATTCTTGTTGTTCAATTTAATTTAATTTAATATTTCTTTTTACCTTTATGTGATACTTGAGGTAGAATTAGATGGAAAAAAAAAAAAAAAAAAAAAAAAAAAAATTGTTTGTGAATTTTAATTTTTTGGTGTGAACAACATACCTTGAATAAGTTAGATATTTCAGAGTGTATTTGGAATTGATTAGCTTGATTTAATAAACAAGATTTCAACGATAATGGTGCTAAACTTTGTAAACTTGGCAAGCCAAAAATGGGAATTGTGAAGGAAAGTACCACTTTTCCACACATCTTTACAATATTTTTAATATGTTATTAACGTATATATTGATTTTTTTTTTTTTTTTTTGCTGAATTTCTGATCCGCCCTCATAATCTGAACAAAAGCCGAAAACTTTGAATTTATTGACAATTTCAACAAAATTGTAGTTATCAACATTAATTTTTAACAAAATTGAAGTATTATAAACATTATTGTAGCATGACCATTGATCACAACTTCTCTTTACTTTTATGGGTATAGCATAACATTTGAATGACATTTGCAAATATAAACATGAATGTCTGATTAACTTTGCTTATGAATTGATGTGAGACAAAGTTAAACTTCTCATCATACATTTATTTAAAGTAATTTAAGTATACAATACACTTAATATGCTTATTTATTCATTACTACATTATTTATTATTAGACTTGAATTATGGGAGGAAACTAAAAAGAGATGGTTTATGACCCATGGTTAGCCTTCATGTCACATTATACTCGCAACCGATATTCATGGTAGCTGATATTCATGATAGCTAGTGTTTCATGAAGGGAGAAGAACTTAATGGAATATTTTTTGGGATTTTAAAACGACTGGATCCAAAGGGTTGATCAGTTCAGTTGAAGAACACGCGTAATAAGATTAGTTTCATATTACAAGATAGGCTGATTTTGTGTGGGGATCTTGTAAACATCAAAACCCTAAAATAGACAAGATAATACAATAAAATTAGATACAAGAAAATACCATAGTTTACGAAAACGAAATAAATCAATCAAATTAATAACTTCCTTTTTTATAGACACATGAAAAATAAAAACTGACACCCTATAACATATTTGGATTATTTTGAGAAGCCCTAAGCCAAATACCATAGCTTACAGAAAATGAAATAAATCAATCAAATTAATAACTTCCTTTTAAATAAATCAATCAAATTAATAACTTCCTTTTTGTGTACACACCTGAAAAATAAAAACTGACACCCTATAACATATTAGGACTGTGATATCTAATCTGTTAAAAATAGAGACCCAATAATCAAGGTCGACCTTGAGATTCAAAATATTTTGAGAAGCCCATTAAGTTTCACACGCGTAAAAAAAAATTATAAGAGTGCGAAATTTTAACACGATATTTTCAAATTCTATAGCTAATATAATTGTGCACATCTACATTGTGCATAAGAGAACTAATAACTATAAATTCATCACCACTAGGCACCAACAAATATTTAACTTTTTATTCAAATTTCAATGGTGATTGGCCGGGCGAATGGTGCCCGACCATTTAAAACTATCTCCCTGTTCACTTCATCGCCAAAACTATCCTATCCACCTGCTCATTGTTTCAAACCCCAACAAATTATTCAAAACTCAAATGCTATGCTGCCGGTAGAAGCCAAAAGATACCCCTCAACAGAATTTTCATTCCAAATTCATTTATGAGATGCACATATAATTTTTTTTTTTTTAAATCACAATAATGCATATATATATATATATATATATATATATTATCAGCAACAACCATACCCACCACTCTCGTAACCATTTTACCCTTTATTCATATAGCTTTTTGTTTCATTGAACTCACATATAGCTTACGTACTCTGATACTAACGATATTTGACAAACCTATATTTGTACCACATAATGACAATCACAGTTTATATCCTCTTATTTGATGAAAGTATTGTTTTGTACTATACTCTCTATGCAACGCTATAAAAAATATGCAGCCTTTTATTGCATCCTATTCCCCACCACTCCCTACTTACCAATTTTTATAAAGGGAAGTAGCAGACAATCCCAGAGATGTTACAAATTTACATTCTGTTTACCATTTCAAAGAATCAACAAATGTAACAAATCTAATAGGTCCTAAGAAAGAGCTCCAAAGCCCCTTCAATTTCAACATGCCAGTGCCTCAAATTTGAGGCAGGCAACATGAATGTAATGTATTTTTGTGGTCAGTTACTGAAATGATGTTGCTTCTCTCAGAGTTACTATTGACTTCCTTTGGCTCCGGTTCTTGAAGAGTCTCAGGTGCCAGTCTTGCTGGAATTACTTCCCATCATCCATGGTCTACGACTTGATCTGGGTCACTTTTTAACCTTGGGGAATGATGGTCCTCTCACTTTATCACAAATTGTCCCACTCTTCATAGCTGTTCCAACATCATACTGGACATTGTTTTTCCTAAGACTTTTCTCAGTTGCATTGACTTGGTCCCAGTATCAACTTCGTATGCAGTAACTTGTACAGTACATCTTCCTTCACGGTCAAACTTGTTCCATCTGTCAAGTTGCTGATGATAATAAACAGAGGTATAAATTAGTTAAGACTTCAGTTTCTCTGTATTTAATAGTAAGTAGTTGAACAATATTTAGTCATCCGAAAAGGACAGTCAGCTCTAAATCATAAAAGCATAAAAACATCAAAATGTATGCATTAGTCATATGATGTTGCCCAATAATCATTTGCTACATATTTTGATTCCTCACAATGATGTTAGGTGGTGTTTATAGAATGTAAACCATTTAGAGCATAACTACACCTATCTACTGTTCTGAGAGCTTTGGAGTAGTGATATTCTTCAAAGTATTTCTTATTTGCTTTGACAGAAAATCTACAAGCAATCCATCTAATGGTCTTAATAGTCACAATTCTAAAATATACCGCAGTGATATATGTGTATTACAATTAGCTGAGAAATTCAGATAAGAGTGCTTTGCCTTTGTTGATAATATATCGGAATGCTAAATGATACAGGATTTCAAACAATGTAATAAATACACAGGTTCTAGATTTCAAAAGCACAAAGCTAGTATTTGTTAACTAGCCCTACAAAAAACATGGGTTTGATATAGCACAAGGGAAGGGAATGAGGGAGAGAGACAGCGAGCGCAAGACAAATTTAGAGATAGGAAATTAACTGCTTGAAATACCAGGAAGAGATCTGTACTGTATTGAGGGTCAATGCAAATTGACCTCACAATACGGTGTATTTGTCTTTCGTGCAAGGGATCATGTTCTGCATCCACAAGTCAATGTCATATTCTTCTGTAATATTCCTTCTTCCTGCTCAAGTTGTTTTGCTAAAGCTTCCATTTCTGGTACATCCGCTCTTACTGCTTTGTTGACATCAGAGAATCCCACACAAAATTTGCAACTAACGCAACCCTCCGGACCCTGCTAAGTCATTTTAAAATCCCAACAAATATTGCATTAGGTTCTCCTCCTGAATAGCATCTCCAGCTACCGGTTTTTTTGCAGCTACGAAAGGTTTCCATCCTTCACTAAGAAGATTCTGACTTTGTTCTCGACTTTTACCATGAATATCAGTTGCAAGTATAATCTGAGACGGAGGCTCTTCAAAAGAAACCATTAGTGTGCAGAAAATTTTTCCCCCAATGGTTTCTTTTGAAAAGCCTCCATCTCAGATTATACTTGCAACCAATATATCAGAAAGAACAAAGTCAAAATCTTTTTAGTGAAGGACGGAAACCTTTCGTAACTGCAAAAAAACCGGTAGCTGGAGATGCTATTGTGTTCATGAAGATGAAGGGAGGAGAACTACTTAGGATCCAGATTGGATCAGTTGAATAATTTTGTGCGTGTGGGATTCTCTGATGTTGCGCCCTAATACCGACCTAGGCAAACTAGGGCTGACAAAGAACGTAGGGATGTAATCTGTTCATTTTGTGAGGACACCTGGAAAATAAAAATGCAATATTAGATGAATTAAGAAACTGTTTACCTAAAGATAAAATACAATAATTAAAAACCCCAAAAATTAAATCATTAAATCAAGAATAGAATGTAAATGAAAAACAAAAAAAACGTGCAATTAGAAATCCCAACCACACTGTAAACATGAACGCCTAAAATTAGATAAGGAAAATACCATAGGTTACAGAAAACGAAATAAATCAATCAAATTAATAACTTCCTTTTTGTGCAGAAGCCTGAAAAATAAAAACTGACACCCTATAACTATAACATATGGTGATCTAATCGGTTCATTTTCTGCATACACCTGAAAAATAACCCTGATACCCTATAACATAGATTATGTAAATGAATTAAGAAACTATTTACCAAAAGAGAAAATACAATAATTAGAAACCCAACCCCAAAAGATTAAATCAAAAAAATACTGTAAATGAAAAAAATCACACAATGGCACGAAAGAAAATACAATAGGTTACCGAAAATGAAATAAATCAATCAAATTAATAACTTCATTTTTTAAAATATGTTTCTTTTCAATTCAACTGTCTTCCTATTCTTAATTAAAATCAACAATAAATAAATAAATAAATAAATATAAGAGAAAAGTTTTAAAAAAAATTAGTTCTTTCTTTTCCATTCAAATATGTCTTCCTATTCTTAGTTAAAATCAACAAAATAAATAAATAAATACAAGAGAAAAGTTGAGGGGAGAGAAACCTTTAGATAGACTTCTAGGGATCGTCTAGGGTTTCGATCTCTAACTCTATTAACTTGTGGGATGCGTGTGTTGCATGCGGAAGAGTTGGCGATACTCGCGTGGCTTCGCTTTCTGACTTCTAGGGTTTCAGATAGGTTTCTTCAATTCCTGGTGAAGTGAAGACAGGCTCTTTAGCACAAAAAGAGAAGAAAATGAATACAGATCATGTGAGAGTGTAAGGCCCAGGACCACAATCAGGGCAGGGATCTAGAACCATACACGGGCAATTCTAAACCTAATACCTATAATTGCGATTTAAAGAGAGACTGCACTCTTAACTGGTAGGTACAGTCCATAATGTTATTATTCATTTCTTGGATTCCTTTATATATAATATATATAAAGCAATACATGAGCAAGTACTGTAATTAATTTCAAAAAAGTCTGATGCTCCTCCTCTCTCAAAACCCCACCTACCTATCTCCGCATTTACTTCTCATAATTAGATTTTTGAAAACCAAATTCAATGTCAGAAGGATGATAAATATTATTTGGAAAGAGATGTAATAAATTCAAAGAAGACTGATGCTCCTCTCTTAAAACCCCACCTACCTACTCTCTGCATTTACTTCTCATAATTTGATTTTTAAAAACCAAATTCAATGTCAGATGGATGATAATGATTTTGGATAGAAATTTCCCACACAAAAATAAAATAAAATAAAATAAAATAAAATAAAATAAAATTATAAGGTTTTTATCAGGAAGATGTAGTCAGGGGTTTCAGACAAAGACAGAATATGGACAGAGCTTACAAGTTCCCATATCTAACAGCCAACTAAAAATATGGTTTTGGAGAAAGGAGATAATTGTGATTTAAGGGGACAAATATACCCATACAACGTATACATTGCTAATTTTATACAATTTGCCTCTTTTGGGAAAGGAAAAAAAAGAAAAACACAGCATAGTTTTCTCAAGCCTAATACCGCATATGCTCAACTACATTGAATATAACAAATTTCTATATATATATATATATATATATTTTCCCAAACTAATTTCTAATCCAACAACTACTGATAACTATGGATAGATCCTTTTAAATTAAAGATTAAAGTGTAAAACAACCCCTTAAATTATTACCATTTTGCGAATAATTATTCCCTTAATTACAAATTACCTCCCTGATTTATTGATGACAAACCCATCACAAAAGATGTAGAGAGAGAAAGGGAAAGAGCTGTGGAGAGTGATTTCATACCAATTTTCCTTCTTTTTTGTAGGATGCGATTTTCGTTTTCTAAAAGAAATTATTTAAGATAATTATTTAAGCTGATTATCTATCGCACACAAAATCGCAAGAGATTTATACAAAGAACTTTTAGGAAACAATCTTTCACTACCAAAATGATTAGAAAATTTTTCCATAGTCACACACATATAAGAAAACAATGGTAATACCATATCAGTTCCCTTATATATTTCATCTCCAATGTTTCACACTCAATCATTTATGTCAATATAAGGAGAACATAGACGTCGGACCAGATGACGGAGGCATATAGAGAGAGAGAGAGAGAGAGAGAAATACCAGAAAAGGTTGCCGCTGCTGTGATCGTCGATTGGTTTCGGGTGCTTGGCGGAGAAGGGTTGTTTGATGGATTGTGAGAATGGGGTTGCTCTGTGATTAGGGTTTAGAGTTTAATGTGTTCATACTTTATATAGTTAGGTTTTGATTTGGGCTTCTTGGGCTAGATTTCGGACACAAAGTCTGTTTCACATCTGGGCCAGAACGGGCTTTTTGGTAAACGGACTAGCTCTGGGAGAGTTGGCGGTCTTATTACACATTTGAAATTTGAGTAAAATACGAAAAATCCGTGCATCTTGCAATTAACCATTCGTTCTTTGAGGGGTTTTTTTTAAATACTTTTGTCTAATAATAATAACAATAATAATATATACGAATTATATTAAATGGAATTATTTTCTTCTTCTTTTGAATTTATTTAGCTCTATAAATAATTTTGTACTAGTAAATTTAATTATTTTAAATATAAAGTCCAACTATTTAGCCTAGTTTCATTTAAAAATTTGCAGAGACAATCAATTTTGAATTTCATTCAAAAAATTCCTCTATTTTTTATTTTTTTTCTTAATTTCTCTTTTCTTTTTTTTCTTTTTATTACAC
>JAOTQH010152275.1:0-15219 GCA_025631255.1 Cornus kousa
GAGGTGACATTTAGGATAATATGTTTCAATTGAATTTAAGAGAGAAAAGGGGAAAAAAAGGATGTTTTTGAGGGAGAAAAATTGGTGACTTCTACCGATGAGTTTCTGCAGTTCTCTTTCTTTTTTTTTTTTTTTTTGGAGAGATCAGAGAATGTTGATTGTGACCTTTTGTATTCGAATTTTGGATCAGAGAATGTTGATTGTGACCTTTTGTATGGGATTTGTTGATGTGGATCAGATTTCGGATCGGAGACTATTTGGTGATCTTATTTTTCTCATAAACCAAACACAGGTTTTATTCATTCATAATTATTCAAAGTTCACCATTTTTCCCCTTTCTAGTGAGAAATCCTGTCCTTTGTTGGATCCTACTCTGTTCAATACAATAATTTTTATCGAACCTTCCAAACTAAACGCAGATGATTTTATTGAATTTAAGATGGGTCCCACTCTACTTCACACGTAGACAGCCACATGGAGTCGTTACATGACTCGGGTTTTTTCAGTCTGGGCAAATAGCACTACCCAAACAATAATGGAAGGCTAAGAAAATTGTAAAGATAAAGCAAAAATTTAAACCCACACACCCATATCCATAGGTAAATTTTTTATTTTCTATTTCTTTACAGGTTCCCCACATATCCTTATTGCTCATGTGGTAAATTGTTTTCTTTTTTACTCAAAAAGAAAAATGGAAAAGTTTTCTTATAGGGTTATAAAAGTCCTCCTTTTTTCCTTTGATATTTTATTTTCTCACAGTTTTGTGTTACGACCAAACAAGACAAAACAATGACATTCCTTATTAACACATTTTTTTTTTTTTTTTTTTTTCTATGGATTCTCCAAAGAACAGGTTTGGTGGAGATGTTGTTTCTAGTTTTAGTTATATTCATAGATATGTTCCTGCAGCATTACTACACAATGGAGCTAGATCACCAGGGTAAGAAACTTCTAGTAATAATTCATATATTCTCTTCTTTTGTATTCTTTGATGTTATCTCTGTGTGTGTGTGTGTGTGTGTGTTTTCTTTACTGTTAATAGTGTGCTGAAATCAATAGGTAGTTTGTCAACTGATCTAATTACATTGCCCTTAGCTGCTAAGGTAATGCAGTTTGGCTTACGTTTATTTATGAAGTTGGTAAACCAAGATGCATGTTTCTCACTTTTGAAAAAGGTAAAACGTGTCACTGAATTGGCATTATACTTCTTTCAATATGGCCATGGCTTTCGATAAACAACATACACTGTTTAAATATAGGCGATGGTTCTGTTTGTTTAGAATTTGTGATGAAATTTCTGGTAATTTCAAATTTAGTAGAACTTTCATGGAAATGCTTCTTCCTTTTGTTCTGTTGTGTTCAATAATGAATGTCTTTGGAAGTTGCTACCTGTTTTTGTTTTGTCCATATTTTTCTTCTTATTTTCAAATTTCTTGGAGATTATGATGATTCTTCAATGTCAAAAATATAGGTTTTAAATTTATTTTCCTCTATCAAGATCTTTTGAGTTGATAAACCATCTTCATGTATTGACTCTTTCCTAATTGTATGCTTTGCATAGGTTCATGTAATAAAACCACATAAGATACAAAGAATTGGTTCTGGCATCATCCCTGCAGTTTTGGAAGTCAACATTCTTGATGGTGTTGTTCAAGTAAGACTCAAAATCTTGTTTTTGGGACTTTAGTTTGAATTGACCTAGAAAGATTGATGACCTTGTCCATATGAAATCTCAACTCTCTCGACATTGATGGCTGCCGAGAAACTTCAATTCTCGGTGAGGTATGTCCCTTCACATTTGGTAGATACAATTTTAGCAAGTTTGTAATCAGTGAAATATCTAATAAATCTGGTTTAATTTGATAAACTATTGCAGACTAATATAATTTTTGTTTGCAGTTGAAGACCCTTGGATCTCTTTTCGATCCTCGTAACGATTGTAGGCAAACAAAATGGAAAAAAAAGAAAGCATAAGTAAAATAAAACAATCCATAGGTAAGAATTATCCATTTCTTTGTAAGTTATAGAATCCTATTTATTTATATAGTTCTCTTATAGTTTTCCATTACAACCAAACAAGACGAAATAATGAAATACTGTATTAAAATCTTTATGTATCCTTTTTTGATTCCAGATTTCAATGGATTCTCCAAAGAAGTGCTAAACCTATGATTTTCTTGAAACTTGCACTGTAACCAGAGGGAAACATCGAACTCGGGTAAATCATATTTTCAATCAAATAACTGATCAGAAGATAGCCAGATCCATGAACTTCTCTCTGTTTCTCTTACATCACTGGGGGCTTATATAATCATGTAAGCCACCTGTTTATCTAATAGTTATCAACTCTGATTTAAGTTTTGTTGATAGTTGATTTGTAATTTTGAATTTGTTAAGGTAACTTTTGTTTGGGATTCTGCAACTACTTTTTTTTTTTTTTTAATTGACCAAAAGGAAGCAATTTTTGCTCTTAAAAGCAAAATAAATACTTATTTCATCCGTCTTTTGTCAAAATGGTGATTAAAATTATTGGTAATTTATCTCTGTGTGAGATCTGGAATTTATAGCTGATAATCTCCTGAGATATTGCTCGGGTTTAATTCATTGTAGCTAAAGTTCTTACTCTTGACTCGAAAGGATTGCGGTGATATATATTTTTTCTTTCCAATTCATTTTTGATTTTAGCTCTTCCATTTTAAACAAACTCAATTGCTCAGTTAGATTGCCCTCGAGTTGGACAAGTATTCATCTCTTTGCGATTTTGTTAATTTAGGCATTTCGGATCTCTGACAATGTGAAAACAATGTAGCAAAACTTTGGCCAAAGTTAGTGCTATAATACCAAATAGATACAAGTACATCTAAGCTCCGCCCTTCTAAAAGGAAGAGGGAAAGGGAGAGAAGATTTATTGTATATCATGATGGCTATTTATTAATCATATATTTTATTTAGTTTATCATGAATAAGATTTTTTTTACTTTTTTCCTGCATTGCATTTGTGACCTGACTGACTACAGTTACAGCTGTAGAAAGAACTTCGACGATGCAAAACTTTACTGAAATCTGAATTCATAACATCAGTTGTGGCATAAACATGGTGTCATGGTCTAATAACATGGTGAGAGTTCTTTCAATGAAGAAAGTAATGAATAGGACTTGTAACTTGGAGATAAGCGACCACCAGCTACTAGCTTGAGTGGTATCTCTTGCCACCCGTGAGGTGCAGGGTTGAAGCGAACTTGGATGTGTGTGTGCTTGGGGTGGGGGAATAAAGAAAGAAAATTTGGGGAAAAGCTGCACTTCCTTTTTTTACTATCTTTTTTGCGATTGTTATCCATGTATTACTATATCCTAGTAGTAATATCATTAACTTGAATTCTTGCGCTTAACATGTGAAACAGGCAACAAACAGGATTTCTTGTCTGAAGTCGGTTTCCATTTCTAATAAGGGGAGAAGTCTTCTGTCACTCAGGTTGCAGCCACTGCGAAGTCGCTTTTGTGTTTCTTGTGCTGTATGTATCTCCAACTATGCTGTGTTCACTTTCACCTGTGTAAAACATGTGTCCTACCGTAAATTTAGGTTATTGTGAAGTGTGAATGTATCAAATTCTATAGCACACTACAAATCAACCAACACTTTTGACCTTATTTAATGTGGAGACATGGAAATATTCCTAGATGCACTGCAAGAATGCAGTTATAAAGATAACTGTGCCATTTGTTTTCTGATTATTGGCAACTGGCAAGTATGAGCATCCTAAATAGAAGAACTGTCATCTCTGTATGAACTTTTCATGATGTTATGTCCCGATGTAGCTTGGGGAAAATGGTAGGTTATGCTCATAGATATAACCACAGTGAACTACTTCCCATTTTAGAGACATTGTGTCTACCAACTCAAAATATCACGTCACGTCATGCAGGCATGCATCATCCTGTTCCGCATTTGTTTACGTTAAACCTCGCTTGGCTTAAAATCTCTCTGGTTACTTAGCCGATATATAGTAAAATAATGATGAGAATATGTAATGCATGCATGTTTCCTGGTCAATGCTTATGTTTTCAATCCCCCAACGAAGATGAAGTGAACTTTTAATCTCCTTGAGCAGGCAAAACCAGAGACAGTCGAAACGGTATGCAAGATAGTACGGAAACAGCTGGCTTTACCAGAGGGCTATGCGGTTATGGGTGAATCAAAGTTTGTAGCACTTGGAGCTGACTCCCTTGATACGGTAACCAATGACAATTTAGGAATTTTCCATATATGTTCTTGAAACGATATATTTAGTTATTTACAAATAAATGTATACCTATAATGCTTCTACCTATTTGATTTTAATGCTCTGTCGTGTTTGGGTCTAATCCGCATTGTTAATCACTGTCTTTTTTATTTTTCTGAAGAAAAAAATGGAAGAAAAAGGTTGCTTTTGTTTGGGAGCTAGTGTTTATTTGGCAATTCTTTTGCTTTTCATATATCATTTTATTCATTTCAAATTTGAATTAACATTCGTTGATTTAGTGGATTGATTTATAGTGCGGAGAAAAGCTCCATATTATCGTCACTGCAGTTGGTGAAGGCATATGATAGCTGATGGTGTGATCTCGTAGTGAATTAGTGATAGTGTATGTTGTTTATAGAAGGTAATATAAAATTGATAACATTTTTTTACAGTTGTCAGTAGATGCTTCCGATAGAAAGCTCTTAGGACGAACAAAGAGTAGGTTATTTGGAATATAATTTTGGTGAAATTGGTTGAAATGTGATTATTGAAGGCTTTGTTGTTTGGCTGTAAATAGAGAGGGGGTATTCAAGATGCTGTAGTTCATAACCTTTGCATGCAACTAGTGAATTGGTCATTTCCCTTTAAGATGTTGCATGTGCGGTACTTAGGTATTACAGTTTAAGATTAAATGGAAAATTCGGTAGACAACTTTAAGATCTACTATGCAATATGAGAATGTCAGGCAGTCAACAAATAACAGTCTGTGAGCCATTTTATGGGTATAGAAGCTCGTATTTGCTTTTGGTAGAAAATCGATATAGAACGAGTTTAGCCACCAAAAAACTTTTATGAACTTTGTGTGAAGTATTGGACAATAGTTTTCATTTCTTTTATATTCTCTTATTTCTTTTCCTAATGGATAAAAGAGGGACAGGAAGGAGGGGAAAGGGGGTATTAATTATCATCCTAAAGCAAAAAGTCTTTGTGCTTGTTTACCTTTTATTCATGTTCAAACAATATTAAATACAGAGATCTGATGCATCTTAAACCTAATGTTCTGATCTCAACTCTGTGAATCTTTTTCCACCACCATCAGTCAAGTGAGTTGTCAAATTATTGTCACTTGATCCACACTTGACCAAATTAAATACAGAGATATGATGCTTCTTAAACCTTATTGTCACTGTTACGATCATTGCAACTGCTACCCCAAACTGGCTTTATGCATTTGTTCGCAGTAGGGTGATTAGTCATTCGTGTTGTCTACTGTTTTAAATGCTTGGTTGGTCATTACCTTGTTTATCCTGTTGTCTGCCATGCCTTTTCAGGTTGAGATTGTGATGGGACTTGAGGAGGAGTTTGATATCAGTGTGGAAGAGGAAAGTGCGCAGAGTATCACAACTGTTCAGGACGCCGCAGATCTTATTGAGAAGCTCATTGAGAAAAAAGGTGCTTAGAGGAAATGGACAGGAACTGAAAGCGGTAGGGTTTTATTTATTTGATACATAATTCTTAGCTTTCTAGTTGGTGAGTGCTATGGAAACTCTTAATTTTCCATCATCTATGTTTTGCGGAACTTTATAAAAATATATGCCTTTTGCTACAACTTTCATTTAATTATGAAATCATTGCCATGCACATTTAAGGTGGTCCTTCCTTCTAGTAGAGACTTGAAACTAAATCTGGAAACTTTATTGATATTTATATGGGTTTTCATTGTGTTGGGGATACAAGTTGATACTTTTGTTTTGTTTGGGAGCACCAAAACGGTGCTTTGGAAAGTTCCTCCAATCCCAAATCCAAGGCTCTGATTTGGTGCCGCCAAACACAGCATTTGTTTATTTCCACTGAGATGTGGATTGTTTCGATAAAACAGATATTAACTTTGCTGTGAATGCTGTGATTGCTACCAGTTGCAATTTATGTGGGAGAGGAAGTGTGAGAATTGTGCCCCTCTAATTCACAGTTAAGAGACTGGTAGTTTTCTGTAAATAGTGTCCTTCATTTTTTGTTCTTTTGTGGAGATAATAACAAATGTGAATTATAAGCTAAGAGCTCTGCTCAATGGTTCAGCACATTGGAACAGTAGATAGAAACTTAGAAGGGAAGTTGGAAGGATGATACATCTATATTCAAAGAACAGAAAGGAAGTTTTCCATGGAAAATGGTATTGCATAATTTGGCTACTACGTTTCGGAACCAAAAGGCTTGTGGAAAGAACAAAAAAAAAAAAAAAAAAAAAACTCTCTCCCCTCCCATTTCCTGAAGGGGACATTGTTCCCTCCTCCCACATTTTCCCTTCACAGTAAGGAAGAATTATGTTTCATTTACTACCGGTAATACAATATTTTTTATTTCTCGTTGCTCAAACAAATAAAACTCTAGTAACTGTGTCAGAGAAACACTATAAAACAATCAAAGCCATTTGAGAACAATTAATTAACTGGAAAATGAAAACAGAAAAAATGTGTTTATGAGCGGTTTGTAAATCTCAAAAGGATTGTGGTAGGACTCTGAATTCTCGAAAAGATTGTGAAACCTCATATACATTATACAATACAACTCTTGCGACGGATTGCACGAGTCACTAGACTTTTGGTTATGAAACTACTACATTATTGGGTGCCCAGTGCACCCACTAATCTGAACTGCACGTGTACACACATGCAAAACTAGCTGTACGTACACACACGGGCACAACTAGTACATTGTTATTGTATATGTGCAATGTTCCACATTAGGAATAGATATTGGATGCACAGTGTACCTACTAATCCGAACTGTACATGTACAACGCGTGTACACATACAGACGCGCATGTACAACTCGAATGAGCCCGGTGCACCGAATACCTTCTCCCACATTGGGTGTGTAACTAAGGTGACCGTGGATCAATTAACGGGCCACAAGTGACTACTCTTTTTAGGTGCAAAATCAACCTAGTGGGGCATACCAATAACTTCTGATCTTATATTGAAAATAACTCCACGCTAAATCATGATAAGGCTCGTCCACTACAAATCCTAACAGAGTGAAAAATAAATTGATACAAAGTAATCACAACTCTATTGTACACTTCACTTTAGTTTCATAATTACTTTCGCAGCATCTGAATCTCTAGAGAAAAAAGATAAAGAAACCGCGTACAAGACATTCACGAAACCTCCCTTTCAGCCGGGGCATTCAGTTTAAGGCACCAGATCAAATGGGGTTATATTTACTTTTATTTATTTACAGTGTAATACCCAACTAGCATTTCGTGGTTCAGACAACGTTATCATATCATTCCCAATCAGCATCAAAAAATCCAGCATCTTTCATCTCAGAGTAGTATACATTCTCCAGATGCAAATCTTCCTCCTGTGGTCATTTACATAAACACGTCTAAGGGCTCAATAAAAAAGATGGTGGCAAAGCACACTGACGGAACTTGAACATAAATAATAAAAAGAAAAAGAAACAAAAATGTAACCGAAAAGAGGATAGTGACCTGGAAAAAGTCCGCTAGAAATGTCACATAGAGAAGAGGTAGATAAAAGGCATGGTAGCAAATAACCGTGACATCATACAACCTGAACAATGCATGAAAGGAAACAATTAGGAATCTAATGTGAAGTGAAAGGTTAAAAGGAAACACTTCGCTTTGCAAAATGAACTCGTTTGACACAAACCAGAACCCAAATCCGGCCCCATGTCCAGTAAGCCCACAAGCAAATAGAGCCAATGCATTCATGCAAAACATGATGGTGATGTAGTTGTAGAATGCAGGTCTCGCTGTAAAAAGAACCAAGATAAATCAAGTTGAATTAAAACAATGTCATTAATAGAGACTAATTTTAATAAATGCATATATTAGATGAACTCACCTGGTAGCCTCTCTCTCCATCTAGAGTGATAGATGAATAAAATGAAGCCATAGATAGCAGTAAGCAATAGCTTGTGAACAACCCACAGGCCCCATTTCAACTTGTGGGTGTCTTCAGAATTATAAATGAACAAAGGAATCGCAAATCCAAATATGTAGATTGCCTGAACAAGGAACAGTATGCAATAAAAAAAATTATTATATAATAAAAATAGCATAAAGATATCTTGAACTTGTTTGACTTGGAAGCGGCAAAGCATGAAAGGAAAAGGAAGTGGGAAGCATAGCATACAATTTTTTCTTTTAAATGTTAAGTGAGGAAGCATGAGGACAAAAGAAGCAATAAACATAACATTAGATTGCTGGGACCACTTTTCTGCAGCATTCTGGCATATCTATGCAATGTCTGTTTCACAATTCCAACAGATGCAAGATATATGGATCTGTACAATAAACTCAATGCATACGATATGAACTGAGAGATTACAGAAATTTCTTTTGAATACTTTCTCAAAGCATAATTACTTATTCAGAGCATGAATTACCCTACAATAATACAGATAATCAGACAGTCCAGCTAAAGGATGATCCTCACCTTTTTTCCCTCCTCCCTTCTACGCAAATAAAGATGAATAATTCTTTTTTTTTTTTTTTTTTTTTTTTTTTTTTGCCCCTTTTGCCTTTCTTTCTTATTTTTACTGTTTGAAATGTTGTTCTTTCCTATTTAATCCACTTGGTCCCATTAATTTGAACCCTTCACCTCTATAAATGAGATCTCCTCCAAACCACCCAACAACAGATCATTGGTAAATTTAAACCCAAAATATTCCCAATTGACTGAGAATCTCCAGGGCTCTTAGGAAAACAACTTATCTCCACTCAATCCATTATCAATATATTTCGCATGCAAGTCTGAAAGAAATATCAAAGACTTGGCTTCCCGGGTTTGATTAGGGCAGAGAAATTTCAGATCTGCTGGCATTAAAAGTAGAGGAAACAGAAATTACTTATACCATCTGATCTCTGCAGAGCCCAGACACAATGATCTGTCCTGGGTTCCCTAAAGAACAACAACCATCTTTTTAAGCTCCATTCGGTCAATAATGAGAGGGTTTAATTATGTAACTACTGAAGATTTAATATGGAGGAATCAGGGGAGGAAATTCTTCAATAGCAACAATATTTCAACCAAACCACCACACCAGGATTTGGACCTGGTACCAGTGCCCACAAAATCCTAGTAATATTCCAACAGAAAAGAACCAACCAAACTAAGCGTACATGGGTCCTTAATATGGATCTGCTCCAGTAGCAACAACATTCCCAAGGCTTCACCTAAAATTATTATTTTTTGATAAGTAAGATTTCATTAGAAAGTGCTCAAAAGAAGAGCGCAGCCCAAGAACAAAAGCTAGACCAAGAGGGTCTGCTATACAATCAAAGTAGGCTTCACCTAAAAAAACAAAGGATGGTTACCAATCAAACCATATTTAACATGAACTCCCCTATTTCACCTCACTTCCCCGTGTTGACACGACATGACATGGGTATGTAAGATATGTTTCCGAGACAAAACCCAAAATCAGACACACTGATCTTTTCATGATTTAAAGAAAAATAAATAAATTTAATAGCAGATATTCCATTCCTATCTATGAGATAATGGCAACCATTTACTTTTAGCACATCCAATTTAATTTGAGTAATTATTCGATTTTATTCTTATAAAACAACATTAAACATTACAGTATAATAAATATATAATCTAGTTAAGTATGTAGTAGGTGTAGAATTACCCGTATCCAACTTGTGGACACACATCCCTGTATCCTGAGATTTGGGATTCCAGTAGGTCCAACATTTGAACACACATCCTCGCTCGATACACTTACCAAGTTTGGGTAACATAAATTGTTTGCAGAAGAAGAAGACGAAGACGAAGAAGAAGAAGAGAGAGAGAGAGAGAGAGAGGAGTAGACAAGAGGTGGAAGCTAGAAAATACCTTGAGAAGTATGTCTACACCAACAATAATTCCTGAGACAACAAATGTCCGAGTTAAAGCTTCCAGTCCACTTGCATAATTTCCTTGGAGTAAAAATGCCATCAAGCTTACTTCAAGAAACAGCATTCCAGATGTTGTAAACAAAGACAAGATATTCCATGCTAATTCTTCCCCAGGAGTGCACTCCCATGCCTGGTCAATAAAGGAAAATTCATCAAAAAAACTGCCAAGCCTTGTAGCACCAAGTAAAAGCCATGGTAAAGAGTTAACAATAAATGGAAATCTGTTAAAATCACATTTCAGGTAACACAAGAAACATGGAAGAGGCTAAGCTGCAATGTGGCAATTAGCATCATAGAAAAATTACAAAAAGCTGATGTTTAGTTGTATATAACAATTGCTGCAATGAATATCTGCAGATGGTTGATCCAGTATTTAGTATGAAAATTGAGGATCATAGTTATCATACTCAAAGCCAACATGAACCAGTCAAGAGGGAGGGAAATTGAGTCTATGGCTCAAACATTGGATCATCTGGCTGATCCATAAGATAACAACTACATTTTATCATTTTAACTAAGTAAACCTACCAATATTATTATTTATGTAGACATACAATGAAATGTCAATTTTGTATTGAATCAAAAGAGACACAAAGTATAGAACAAATAAGAAAATATGTACTTGTATGAATATGTGGACTCTCACGTGCATGCAATAATATATATTGTATAATTTTCACATTAAAGGGTACATACAAAGTGTACATACACTGATATAATGATACATTATTTTCATCATTATTACATGTAAGAGAGAGTGAGAGAGGAGAGGTGAGAGAGAAAGAGGAGAATATCTTTTAATAACACTTGTTGACCTAATAAAAGTGGAATTAAGTCATTCCATTAAATCATTATCATCCTTTCCTTTATCCCATATGAAAGGGTTGGCCTCAAGAATTCTCTTTTTTCATTTTTTCCTATTATACACCATGTTTATTCTAAGATTTAATTTTTTTAAATCATTTTTAATTGCTTTATCCCATATAAGTTTTGGTCAGCCCCTTTGTAGTTTACCTTCTAGGCAAGCAACTTTACCTCCTTTAACAAAGTCATCTTTAGATCTAAATTGTATACGACTATACCACCCAAACCTACTTTTTCGGATTTATCAATGATAGGAGCTATTACCTAGTTTTGCCCTCACACAATCATTTTTAATCTTATCTCTTCTAGTCACTCCCAACATCCAATGTAGCATCCTCATTTCCCCTACATGAATGCATTGTTCTTGTTTCTTTTTCAACGCGCAACGCTCCATGCAATATAACTGGCCTAATAACCAGCCTATAGAATTTCTCTTCTAATTTATTTGATATTCACTTGTAGGATAAAATGCTACTAGCTTGCTTCCATTTAGTCCACACTACTCCAATTCTACTCTCTAGTCTTGAAGTGTAATATTTATATTATCCTCTTTCACTACTTTATCAAATTTGCATTCCATGTAATCTATTTTAGTCTTACTAATTTTTATGATATAGACTCAAATTTGATGAATACATCATGGAATTAGAGACAATCCCTCGGGCCAAAATCTTTGGAATTTGCCTCATTCTTTCATAGGAATATAGTAATCTATAGTAATCAAACTGAAAATCCTGCAATCCCTGCATCTAGATCCAATAAGTACTAAAGCAGTAACACAATCTTTAGTAGAACAACTGACAGTGAACACCATAAGACCAAATTTTCTAAAGGGAGTGGTTTTATCGGAATAGGAGACCAATCACAAAGTTGAACGAAACATCCCAAATCAATGGACAAAGAACATCCATAAACAAACAATATAAAACCTGCAACAAGTTCGAGGATGATAACTAACTGCCAAATTTGAGAATCAGAATAAAAGTTCCCGTGGTAACCCTCTTTTAGCCAAAATGTTTGCATCACAATTACTAATTTATAAATCCATGAGAATGTCATAATATATATTATACACAAACCAAATTCCTAACTTGTCTCTTGAAATGAGCACATCCCTGGTAGCCTTTATCCCTTTATTGGAGACTCACCAAGAAATCACTCAGGTCAATGGAGGCCTCTTTCTTGAGCCTTGGAGGTCATTACCCCATCCTTGAGAGAACTGCATCAACATTACACATGGGCTTGAAAGCTGACAACCTTAGTTTCATACATTGAATTGGATTCCTTAGGGTACATCCATCAAAATTTTGCTTCAAAAAACACAAGGGGAAAGTTCCCACGCAACTGAGACCTTCACCTTGTGATTACGTGTAGATGATGCTCCTTACAAAGATTTGATAATGAGAGTGGACCATCATAGGTGGGTCCACCTGGGGGTCCAATCTCCACCGTTTGTGAGTAAACACTAGAGAGAATCCAAATCCATAGTTTTTTCTTTATAAATTATAATATTCCTCTCCCATTCAAACCACCTAAATTAAAACAAGGTCACAACTTCACAAAAATTTACCTCCTCGTTTAGTCCAAACCATTATACCAATTTTAAAAACTTGGTGTATTCAGCATGGGGCCACCAAATCCACCCCAGCCACACCAAAGACTGACATATGGCATAAGAGAGGTTACAACATAACAAGAAAAGATACACTGATTATCTGTTATTCTTGCACATTACATTAATAAGGGAGAGGCATCTATTGGCACACTTAGTTTTGAAGAAAATCAATAGTGTTGACCTTATTATAAGAAACTGTCCGGGTGAAAAAATTAAATCTTTCAAGTCTCTTTGGACTCCCCAAAACATTTAAAGGGGAAAAATAAAAAACCAGACCAAGATAGATTCAAATTAGGATCATTAAATATTTGCATGTAAATACTAACCGAGTGGAATGTCAAACATTTATCATCATCCTCCAGAAAGGAAATATAAATTTTGTTGATACAAGGAAATAAGCAAGCTCATAAATTTCCCTATGGCAAAGTTTTGGCACGAAATCAAAATGCCAAGTCAATAGGAAGATGAATCAAACATATTATTGATAAACACACATTTGGACCTAGAAAGACGATGAAGACCCAGAACAACGTGGCAAACTACAATCAACCCCCCTGAAGATCCTACCATATTAATCCTCATCCCATTACTTACCCACAAGATTTATTATTATTATTATTATTATTATTATTATTTCCTTCTTTTTCTCCCTTTGACAAGTCCCATTATAAGTCATAAGATATCAAGTGTACATGGTAAAAGTAGGGATACTGCGAGATAAATTTCCTAACCTAACAGTAACTCCCAGTACGCAACTCTATGAATCCAACCATCTTCAATGAACCCATACTTGTACTCAACAAATTTGAAAGATAGTCATAACCAATTGGGAACCTCTATGACTACTTCACAATAAGAGCATATCTCTTGGCAGTTGACATTAGGTTACCTGATCTAAGTCCTTTCAACCTACACACAGAAAAGAATTGACAACTACAAAATTGTCCTTCTAAGCTTCATTACTCCAGTCAATTAAAAAAAACAATGCAACTTCTCTGTCAATTTAGCATTTTGCTATCTTCATGAGAATCTTAGAAGGGAAAACGTAATAAATAAGAATTTTAGTCAAACGAAATTAAACAGAATTAAGTCTCCCTAAAAATTAAACCTCACCTCCAAGAATCAAGCTCTTGCCTATTTTTTAACTACTAGAAATCTAAATATATGATGCTAGAGTTACCACTTAGAGCAATGCCAGGATATGTCATTTGCAACTCTATCAATCAAAGCGCCCAAGAAACCTTGCAAGCATTCATGCATACTCTTAGTCTTGACATAGTACTCTCAGTCATTTATGCAACATATATGATCCTTACATCCATAATAACAGCATAAAATGGTCTTGTAGTCCATCCACGGGAAGCAATAGTTCAAGGTCAAACTATTTTCAGACATTTGCACATTCAATTTAGCTTTTCCAAACTCCATATATCATAAAAGCATATTCATAGTCAAAGCTCTCTTGTGCACCAAGAAGAACCACTATGCAATCTCATGCCACTTTATTATTAGTGCAATACATGTTCATAAACAATAATTCGGAGATTTTCTTGATTGAAGTCGAAAATTCATTCACAGATTGTAAAGAACAAACCTGAAGTGAGCACCAAGCAAAATTGAGAATGCTAACGATCCAAAGAATCCCGTAATACGATATCATGATATAAGATCGGCCATTCGACAGCTTCGTGAAACTCTTCTTCCCCTGAAACGCCAGGTAAAACACGAACAAAGCAGAACACACCATCAAAACAAGATTATGCCAAAACCCATGACACTCGAACATCCAACCGTACAATCTCGGACCATCACCCCCTCCATCTATGGTCGAATTCGAGACCGAAGAAGAAGAGAACGGAACCTCTGCAACAGCTTCGATAACTCTCATCGTTCTCCACAATCGAGTGCTAACTGCGTCGAAAGAACCCTAATTTTCTGTATTCTGAGATCGAATTTTCAGAATCAGAGTTCACGGACCGTCGGATTCAATAAAATCGAGTCGCGTGTATGAAACTATGAATCAACGCGGATATTGTAGAGACTGGACAAAAATGTGAAAGAATGCGAAACTCCGTCAACACCCTAGAACTTTCGCTGTAAAGTTGAAGCTCGGACTGAGAATTTGGGGAAAAGTGATTTTGGATGTCGAAACCCTAACCGCGGGATTTTAGGTTGTCTAACGGTTTGTTGAGCAGCTCTCAACGTGAGATGGAAAAAATCATAAAAGGTTGGTGCAATCTTATGGAAATCATACCCGCCTACGTGTTCAATTAAAAAAATAAAAAAAAATAAAAAAAAATAAATTGAAAAATGAAAGTTTTGAAGTATTTAATATTTATTTACAAAATAATAATAATAATAAAGAACATGTTGGTAAAATTTTACTTTTGACATTCCTATTGATTTTATTTATTTATTTATTTTTATAATTAAAATTTTATTAAAACCTACAAAGTGAACGATGAAGGTTAAAGTTTCCGCAATGCCTCGATAGTCCAGTGAATTAGTGTGTTAATTTTTTGTCATTTGTCAATGACCAATATATATATATATATATATATATATATATAATTGGAATGAGATACATG